>BMAT01000589.1:187324-201634 GCA_019649035.1 Elysia marginata
TTATGGATTGAACAAAAAAAAAAACCAAAAACAAAGACACAAGCACGGCACATGCCGACATAAATGCAGAGTACCAGACAGGCAGGGATAGACAGCCAGATATGGTTGTCTCTTGTCATTGTTCAACAAACAACACCAGCATATTAAGATGTGGAGATGGAGCATTAGAAGATGCGGAGATGGGAGTGAAGACATGCCTGCCAACAAATGGCTAATTATAACAGTGACAGCTTTCACACTATATACTGTTGGCAAGTTTTAGATTTAGAAAGAAACAAGACCTAATGGAGATTAAAAAAAGGTAGGGTAAAAAAGTTAACGCATTTGCAATATTCTAAGAATCGTACACCTTTAGTTATTTTTGTTTAATACAATCACTTCTTATGTATAAGGTTCGCACCAAGGACGAGGCAATATCAGCTCAAACGCCTATAGAATTCGTTTATATTGAATAATTGTACCACAATGCGGTGGAATTTGTCCAAGTATGACATTATTTAAAACGCATTGGAAGAACTTCTATTGCTATAGACAAAGCTTATGAAAAATGCACAGTACAAATATTACTGTTTTCAAGCCATTCCATGCATAGCCCTGTAAGGCAAGGAGCAGCGCAGAGAAAAATACACTGTCATTACATACATAGCTTCGCCGAGTCTCTCTCGTGAGCCTATCTCAATACAGAACTAACATTTCAAAAAACTAACGAATGCACCTCACAATCATTACAAAGCGAGAGGAAAGCTTCCAATTATTAGCTAAAATAGACCCTTTGTATGTTCATGAGTCAAATGGACAGTTTGTATGAAAGAAAAAGCCTCCAAGTTACTTGTAAAGCCAGGCACATACAAAGATAACGGATTAAAACCGATTGCTCAAAAAAGGGTGAAGGGAGAAAATCCAAAACACTGATATGATACACAGTAGACGACAGCAGTAGGGCTGAAGTAAATCTAGATAAAGTGATCGTCGGTGAGACGAGGCCTTGCGTGAGTACTTCTCTCGAAGATCCGTGAGCACCAGGTGGGAATCAAGATGAGCAGGCGAGATTTGACGCATCATTCACGCAGTCTGGCTATTTCACGCTCAGAGGGGAGGGGGGTGATCACACAGTTTGACGTGGATAGATACACTTGAAGGAGATCGATAGGTAGATAGGAATATAGGTACAAGTAGATAGATAGATAGATAGATAGATAGATAGATAGATAGATAGGATAGATAGATGGATAAATAGATAGATTTTAGGTTTTTCATGTCATGAAATACAGTGCTCAACTTGTATAAGGAGCTTTTGTATACATTGTAGCCTAGTCCTACCTGATTTTTATACGACTGCGTGTTTCTCGCCGTCTGCTTGAGGCGCGTCGTCAGGCAAATAGATAGATAGATAAATAGATACTTACGTAAGAATCTATTGTTTGTACAATAGAAGAAAGTGCTCAACATTTCTTTCGACTATGAAACTTGAATATATGTGTAAAATCTAGATTTAACTTATATCTCTCTGTTACAGCGTTGTTTCGTGCCCTGTTAAGGACACTCTTCGAACGAATTATTCTCTTGGGGCACAAAACAACGCTGTAACAACGAAATCTAAGTTGAATCTAGATTTTGCATATAGATAGATAGATAGATAGAAAGATAGATAGATAGATAGATAGATAGATAGATAGATAGATAGATAGATAGATAGATTAATTAAAAAGTAGATACATACATAATCATACCCGTACATACTTATACATTTTTGTATGTATGAAGAAAGCGCAGGTGGGTTCGGGACATCGTTCTAACGCAAAGGGGCGTCTTGAGATGAATCGCTCCGGAACTAATTGTGGTTCAAATAAAGCAAACAAAATAAATGTTTGATTACCGATTCGTTCTCTATCATTTTCATCGGATAAGAAAATGTGTACAGAGACTCTTCAATGGACATAACGCAACATCCAGTTCAGCCAAGGTTCCAACACAGGCCAAATAGACCACAATCTTGCATAGTTAGAAAGTCTCACGTTTTATAGATTTCTTCTGAGAAACCACAATTATTATGGTAGACCCCTCAAATACCAAATTCGCTCATAAAGTTATCTCTTTTTTTACAGGCCTGCATCGCTCAACCCTAAGATTTACGAAAGCTGTTGAAGCCTAAACAACGGGCTCCCGGGGCCTACCGAGGGGTATTAAAACCCTCAGCTACTCCGAAATTTCGATTAAAATATACTCACGCCTTCATCTGAGAAAGGACAACAGCTACCAAAACACTTTCTTCTCAAAGAAGACATTAAGTTAGTCACATTAGGCAGGGGGGAAAGACAGAAACTGAAATCAGAGTCTATCATCAAGATAAGAGGGAATTCCCGCTTGTTGCATTGCCGTTGATTACCTGGCCCTTGGGTGAGATAGAGCGCGCGTACCGCTAACGACGACCGGTAACTCACTCAGCAGATTAGCTCATGCTAAGCTTCTTCTCCCCGTGCCTCAGCAGGACGCGTTGACTCGAGAGGTTTTATTGCCACACACTTCTGTCGTCATCCCTCTCGCTCCAGTCTTTGTTCTCCTTTCCCCCTTTCTAACTTGCTTAAAGTTTTGTATATATATATATATATATATATATATGGAGAATAGATCTTGACAGGCATATTTCCACAGACCCCTGAGATCTTGATTTAAGGTCTTATCATTCAAGTGGAATTTTCATTTTCTCATCCGTTCCACCCGAAGGAAATCGGGAAAAAGTGGTTAGCATTTCAAGCGGAGACATTATTTTGGCCGTTTTCTTCTCAGGAAAAACGACAAAAAGAAAATGCTTGTGAATTAGGAACAGTCGAATCCTTTGTAAGTTTTATCGTATACTTGGTTTCAGAAAAACCCGAGTGACACTCCACTGGTTTGCTAAAAAGTGAATAACTTATGAAAGAGATGGCAGCAGAGCAGCACCACTACAACCCCGACTGCTAAACCTTGCTACATTTCCTAAGCTTTTATTATTTCTATTCGTACAACCACTATTGCAGCAAAGATAATTCAATTCCAGTTAAGTTTCCATTCATTCAATATAGTTACATGAGTAAATGAATTGAAAGACTGATGGTGCTTTGTACGTGCAAGAGATTTTAGTATTGCCTGTATGGTTTTAAGTACACACAAGTCCAGTGCAGTAGAATAGGACAAAACGATGAAAGAAATTGTTTGTGATTCCTCTCTCTCTCTCTCTCTCTCTCTCTCTCTCTATCTATCTATCTATCTATCTATCTATCTATCTATATATCTCTTTCTCCCTGTTTGTATTATGTTACTGTTTAACTCCTGGCTTCATATTTCAGACAGGACAATCATCCCTATGAATTTAAATGAATCAACTCGTTCGTGTGTGGCCCTTGCTATAAGCAATGGGGGTGGTGGCACCTCGCCCCTTGAAAAGTCAACGAGGGTCGAAGTTGGATAGTATGTAGTCAGATATTGGTATCATAGAAAACTTTTTTTTCTTTACTTTCAAATACAAAACAAACCAGAACAGCTCTATCGTGCTTCCTTGTGGAATTATAGCCGTTTGAAGCTGACAGGGTTAGGACTAGTAAAATTTTAAAAAAAGAGAGAGAGAAATTTTCGTTTACATTTTAGACAACTATATAAGTGTTAAGTTCTTAACAACCATACCAATTTAAATTAAACACGTAAAACATAACATTTCAACATAAACTGGGTGTGAAAACTGTTCAGAATTTTTTTTTATGTCAATATCTAAAACCAAAAAAAATTGGTTTTGAACACCCACTAAACTTGAAAGCATATACCTCAAAACTAGGCCTTGCGACTTCAGACTTATTTGGAAATAACGCTAGACATATATGCTTTTTTTTTCTTAGATTTCTCAGGCTCAATGTGTTGTACGTCATAAAGGTGATATAAAAAAACAAATAAAACATGAGCATTTATGTTAATCTCCAGTCTAGCAAATATGAGAATGATGTATACAAGTTCGGCCCCCTTGTTAACTCTCACAACTACAGCTCAAATTAAGATTATTATAAGACAATATATTTTGCTTAAATTTAAAATCCAAGAATTTATTGGAAAGAAGAGACTTTTATAATCAACTTTGTCAGACATCAATCAGGTACACATTTTACACCAGTTCTGTGCAATGCCAGCAGAGACAACTTAAGTCAAAATCCATCCTCATCCAGCCAGAATTCAAACCTAGTGCAAGCTAGCTCACAAGATAATCCAAATGGTTGCCTTTGGTGCGATTTGGATCTCCCCGTTCAAGTAAGGGAGTCGATAAGAGAGGCTTAGCAAAGACCATTGCTATGAAACTCCTTCTTAAGCTATGTTTTTCTAGGTGGCAAGGCGGTGGGTGCCGAAGCATCTATAAGTCGAAGGTTCGGGTCATACTAAAGGCAGACATTTTGAGCATTTCCACTTAAAAGCCTACTTCTCTCCACTGCTATTTTCATACCTTTAAAATCCTTCAATCACAAGATAATTCCCTGCAGCCATAGTGTGACCTGCCGGATGGAGAAGACGTTCTCTTGACTTCCTATCGAAGCAGTATCCATAATCCAATGTCAAAGTAAGCATTCAGGGCAACATACACGCGTTTCAAAAAATTTTAGTTTGAACATCTCATAGAATTGCTATGGCAAAAGTTCTTTTATCAAAAACCTTTTCTGAGACCATGCGTATTATTGGACTGACATGATTTATTGATTGATTGTAGCTGTTTTTTACACCAACCTAAAAATAAACCTATGTTTCTCGCACCGCCAAATCGCTCGGTTGAGAATCTCGACAGCTATGCTCAGGGAATTTAGTTGACAAGACAACGTTAGCCTCGCTCGGTATTTCTCCCACTAAACGGTTTTGCACACCAAGTCTTGAAATATTTAAAGCCTGCGCAGAGTCCTTTAGAATCCTCACTGCGCGCAACTGGCAAATAATGAGCGAAGAGCTTCAACCGTTGTTTTTCAAGAGGTGCTCGGTTTGTGATGCTCTGTCTTTCTTATCGAGTTCAGTGCAAGGTTTCAAGAGTGTTGACGCCGTTTTCACTTTAGTGTAGAGGAAATCAAGTCTGTAACATAGGGTCATAAGAGTGACGTATTTTGTAGAGGAAATCAAACATGTGATATGGGGTCATATGAGTGGCATATATTGTAGTTGGTTGGTTGGTTGGTTGAATTTTAACGTCTCTTTTCAACTACAAGGTTATATCAGAAACGGCGCTTGGGACAATTGAAAGCGTGCTGCCACACTGTGATGTAATGAGCGCTTGCATACACCACACCCAGTCACAATATCCTGACACGGGGCCGATCAGACGTAGCACTAAATCCATAATGCCAGACACCAGGCGGATCAGCTACTAATACCAATTTTAAATTCCTTGGTTTGACTCGGTCGGGGATCGAACCCGTACGTCCCGATCTCTGAGCGAATGTCTTTACCGCTAGGCCACAGAGCCGGTATATATTGTAGGGAAAGTAAAGTCTATGACATTGGGTCATTAGAGTGGTGTATATTGTAAATGAAATCAAATTAAGCCTTCATCACCCTTAGATAAATATTTGAAATTGTTTGATGCGAGATGTGTTCCATTAATTTAGAGGCATGTGAGCTATTCTATTGTGTGGCTTTTGATTAAGGAGTTTCGATTTTTTATCACATTTTCTTCCCTTTTGTCAACTTCCAAGGTAACATAAAAAAAGAAAAAAAAAGAACTTATTGTTGATACCTTTCTAGGTTATACGTTTCATGTTTTCTTTCAAGTATTTCGAAGACCAATGTGTTATACTAAAAAGCGTCGTGAAGGAAAACGCAACATGAAAGTCTAATTTTGGTCTTCATAGGGTTGAGTACAAAAACGTTGTAATTTGTGATAGACAGTATAATTATGGATCTGGCCTCAGATTCACGATGCTCTCCTTGTACTGCGATTGTTAATCAAGAATGTTTGTTACACTTGTCGAAATCCTTGAAGCTAATTATAGATGCGTTTTGCCATCACAGGAATAAGTCCTCTTTAAAAATATTTAAACCTATGTTGAGATGCTAATTAATATGTTTCTGCTCTTTGATGGGTTAAGTTATATTCATTTCTAAAAAGAGAGAAAAAATGGAAATGAACGTGTCGGAAACGTAAAGGTTTTATACACAGATTAAGATTCGATATTATACTCTCTCTCTTTCTCTCTTTCTCTATTTCTGCCCGTCTCTCTCTCTCTTTCTCTCTCTCTCTGTCTGCCCCTCTGTCTCTCTTTCTCTCTCCCTCTCTCTCTCCCTGTCTTTCTCTCTCTTTCTTTCTCTCTCTCTCTCTCTCTCTCTCTATCTATCTATCTCTCTCTGCCAGTCAGTAAAATAAGAGGGCGCTCTTTCTTTTCAGTGGGTCCTAAACTTTAGTTCTTGAAGTAAATTTTGGATTTTTGAGACTCATAGCTCAGCATGTTACACTGACCTGAGTTCGCACATGGCACAAACAACCCCTTGATTTTTACATCTCTGATTTAACAAGTTTACAGATGGCACTAGGAGAATCCACCGGTCAACAAAGTCTGGAGTGTTGTAGAGAGTGAGAGAGAAACAGCTTTAAAGTCAGCTCAGCTCTTGTCGCAGATTGGAGCAGGTAAGATCATCTACAGAACTGAGTGTAACGGAACTTTGAGAGGACTCGGAGATGGGTCTTTTACATACCAACAAAACTGAAATATTTTCATTCTAAACGAAAAACATAATTATGGTTTTAGTCTTCCTCCGCCAAAAGCAGTCTCAAGAATTTACATGATTTGTAGAGAAGATTTGAGCAGACCTAGAAATGGCAGGAGAGCGCGAGTAACGGAGCCTGAGGAATGGAGAATGAAATTTTGGCGTAAGTAATTTGCTTCAAAAAACTGGTTACCTAGAAGAACAAAAAAACCGATGACTCTACAAAAAGTTTTCCGTCCATTAGGCCTCCAAAGCATCTGAAGATGCAAACAAGAACGTTATGTAGGGGGAAGGGTTGTATCAATATCTATGGGGAAAAGTTGCGCCATTTAAAAACAAAAGAAAAACCACGAGAGCGAAATATTTTGTACAAGACAACCTAGAAGTATCATGAACACTCTGTACGCTTAAACAAACAGGTTTCTATGCACAGTTTAAAAAAACCAGCATCACTGAATTGAAAAGCCTGCGGTATGAAATTTTAGAAGTTACGAAAGCCAGGCAGTTAGAAGAAGCCAGTGTAGAGAACAGTTAGCACAAGAAGAATGAAAAAAAAAAAAGTCGAAAAGTGAAAAAAAAAAAATCATGCGCGCGGCCACTATTGTAGATCTCTCTTGAGTAAATTTTGAAGAGCGCAAGGGGAGATCATCTGTATTGCGCGGCGAGATTGCGCAGCGATGCGGTTTCTTCCATGGGAGCTAATTAAACTGCAAGTTTCTCGTCAGGGGCCGTGAGTGGCTTTGTCTGGCTGAGAGGTCTGGTGGAGCAGTGGAGTGAGCAGACTGAGTGAAAGAGAGAGAGAGAGAGAGAGAGAGAGAGAGAGAGAGAAACCATTGGAAATAACAACAGTATTACAGTAGAAAGTGCAAGGAAGGCGTATTAATAGCATAAAGAAATACTTCCGTGGCTTTACGAAACAAAACAAGTATAGGCTGCAAAATGCCTACAATCTTTCCATGTATCTCAAACATTTTTACGGAAGTTTGAAAACCAAAAATCTTTTCTTTTATTTTATTTAGGCAGACTTAAATTATTATCTTGGGAGTTCAAATTTAGTAGTTTAATGATGAAAAGTAGTAAATTGGGTTTTTTTAATGTGTGAAGAATTTTTGTACATTAATACTGTATAGATTTCGTATAATGCACTCAAAGGCCAAGAGCAATGTTTTAAATTGGAGACGTTTATGAAGTTAAAAAAGCCAACTCTACTTTCAATAAAACATTATGCGGAGCTTATGCCACATTAAGATATCTTTTATCTATGCGCTTTCCGCCACTTCATTCTCTAGGGTGTTTTAAAAAAGGGCATGTTTGGGACTAAAAGAATAGGAACAAAACGCAGATTTGACAATAAATTATTGTTTAACGTACCATCGTTACCTCAATAAATGAGTTGAGTTTGTTTTTTTTTTCAATTGTCTTGAAGAAGAAGAAGAAGAAGAAGAAGAAGAAGAAGAAGAAGAAGGAGGAGGAGGATGAGAAGGAGGATAAGATAAAGAAGGAGGAGAAGGAAGAGAAGAAAAGAAGAAGTAGACTGACTTAATGGGTAAGATTCAAGGTCATTCAGTACGGTTCAGCTAAAAAAATGGAAGAAAACGCAACGCAGAGATTAATTAAGCCTTATGGCTAAAACGGAAGAAAGCAAGAAGCTTCAAAACCTAGGCTACATTTAAGCCTAATTTAGACTTTAGATCAAGATAATAATTTCTTTACATCTAGATCTTAACCTGGAATATCTACTTAGTTTCTCCATTTAAGTCACATTTTTTATACATTCAATCTAGATTTTACGCCTAAACTTTAAATGCAAACCTTAATAAACAAAGTTGGTAAGCAGGTGAAACTATACGTTGTGTGTGTGTGTGTGTGTGCTTCCGCCTACCATTTTTTTTTCGAGGTATGTAGCTCTCGTTCGAAATTATCGCGCCCATTGGCTGTTTCTTCACCATATAGGTCACTGTGCGATGTTCACACCAAGAGCAATATCGGATTTTTGATGACGTACGAAGAGCTAATAACTGGTCATTGAAAAGGTAAAGTCACGCCCCGTGCAATTAAAGTCTGGTGCATAAAAGCAATAAAAAGTACTGTTTATTGAACAGTTTTAAGCTTAATCTTTGCCGAATGTCTTAAAGTTATTATGTGTCAATTGCTTTATATAGTCATGTCAGATCTTATTTCATTATTTGGTAACTTAAGCAGAAGTTTCAAGTGTATATCATTATGGTTTAAAAAAATACTATTCCCTGAACCTGATTTTAAAATGCATGTTTTGGAATCTTTTTTTTTCCTGCAATTTATTTCGAAAGGACATCCTTTCGCGTGGTATATTCAATAACTTTAGGAAAATTCGCTTTAGGTTGAATTTCATAATTAGATTAAACTGTGTCATCTCAATTTTTCAGATGAAGTTCTTTGCAAAAATGTAGACTTCGACTCACAAACAGAGCAAATCGGTCAAATGGGAGGCTGTTGTTTTAAACTGTGCATTTTTCTAAGCTTCAAAAATCTTCTAAGATTTCGTGGAAGATAGCACAAATTTGTGCAAATATTAAAATTTTGGTCCAACAAAAGTATTAGGAAAAGGAAAAAAATATTTTTAAAAAGTCACACCCTAAAAAAATTTCTTCTTAGACTTCTGACTGGTTCATCCTGTTTTTTTCCCTTCCTATCAAGCGCACAAAGAAATGCGCAATCTTCAGAAGAGAGTGTGTTTGCCAAGCTTTGGCGTAGATTTAGGTCAGAATCATAGTTTCTAAAAAGGTTACATAATGAAAGAAAACCTCTTTATCGTAACAGGAAATTGCTACCGGTGATAATGTAAACCCATCCTCATCATTTCTGTACTTTTCAAAAACAACACCAAGTGAATGTCGACGACTTTGATATTCCCACATGTTAACTCTTACCGAAACATAGGAAGTCATGCAATGCACTTAGTCATTTTAATGACAACATTTTTTTGTTCTCTTCGCTTAAAGGTTCTAAAATCTTCATTGGCGTTAGAAGTTAGATGCATTTTCATGATGCATCTCAGCTTTTATCATAACCGACATGCATTTTCTCGTTTTTGAAATCCATTAGATCCCAGCTAGATGATTTCGTGATCTCCCATCACTTTTCCCTCCACAAGGCCTTCTTCCCTTTATCACCAGGTCTAGAGAAGTTCAAAATTGAATTTTCTTGTTCGAGGTAAAAGCACTTGAGTGAGCGCCGGGTCAGACCGACCGAGGGAAAGGTCGGGAGGAGAAGAGAAGACAATGTCGGAAGTAATATATCCTGAGAAAATAATAATATGAGCCGCGTAAGAATATTATATAGGAGAAAACGTTTTGATATTCTGCCACTGTATGCTGTGAAATAAAAACTGTTTTCATTGCCCATGCATCACTCTATGGGGTTCAAAATCTCTTGTTGTGCTAATATAGTGTCGAGAAATAAGGCACACTTCGATGATTTTGCCATGAACCTTCGTTGAAGTGCTTCTCATATTCTTTAAATGCAAAACAAAAAAAGAAACGGATATATATTAAATCTGGCACCTGATAGAAAATTTTCTAATATTTGCTACGATTGTCCGAATCGCGGTCTAGGCATGTCGTAGGATATAATGTGAAATTTAGCATTTTTTGAAACGCATGTAATAACCTTGGATTTATGCGATTTCCTCTGACTAGACCAGATAAAGAGTCTTTTTAGCTGCGGGCGGGGTTTATTTAATAACTCGCCGATGAAAAGGTGAGTCAAGTACTTGCTTTAAACGTTGAACGACACAGACTATTTTTATTCGATAGGCGACAGATTAAGGCTTCGTACGGTGTCACAAATTGGATAATTACAATCGTCCAACAGTGTATTCACATGTCCTCCATTTTGCCGTGATTGTAAGCTTCGAGTGATCACAGAAAAGTACGATTTTTTTTTTATTATAGAGCAGTCGAACACCTCCACAAGATTTTGTTAGAAACTCTACCAGTTTACTTGGATGTGATATCGACTTTCAAACGCCATGCTGATAAGCAAACATACCATTACGAATATAACTAGTGTTTTTCTTTATTGATTCAAAATGTAAAGCCTCTTTTGTATTATGTTAATGCGAGCATTTCCCATCTTCTTCTCTAATTACAGCATGACCTGCGTGGGATGCAACTTGATTCAGTCATTGAATCCCAGCCTAAATTGTATAATGGCTACTTTTTTATCTTCTTTTTATTTTTACTTCTTTTGTTCTTGTTCTTGTTTACGTTTTGTTATTCTATTCTTGTTGTTCTTCTTTTTTGTCGTTGTTCTTCTTCTTGTAGTTTTTTTTCCTTCACAGTGACTATTTCCTTCTTCCCATTTTTTTTATTATCTTTCTTTTGCACTTTTCAATCTTGTTCCTTATCCATAGGGTATATATATATATATATATCGCAAACATATTTTTCTCAAAACCTTTACTAAGTTTATGAATGACTAAAGTTCTTGTAAACTGAGTTTTAAGAAAAAGTCGGTTATTGCGATAAGCAAAGAGTGTCTGCATTCCTCTACCTCAAAATTCTAATTGAAAAATTTACGGAGTAGAGACCCGCTATGTGCGCCCTGTGTGAGATTGACATAACATACGAACTCTCCATGCGTTCTCTCCTCGAGGTCTAGGAAAAGGCTGCACGCGCACTCCTCAAATTGCATTGACATAGATTAGTTGTGAGCTGCGGGTGTTGACTTTCACCTCGTAGAATCCATTATGGGTGTAAGGCAAGAGTGGTATCTACATAGGCACACAGTCAGATGAACGAGGGAGAGAGAGAGAGAAAGACAGACAGACAGACAGAGATTGACAGAGATAGACAGAGATAGACAGACAGAAATAGACAGAGAATTAGAGAGCGATAGAACAAAGACGGATTGACAAACCAAAATTTAAAAGATATAGAGAGAGACCTACTAACACTTAATCCGACATACTAGGTAGTGGGTTGAACAAACAGAAAAAATAATGAGGGAAATTTGGGTTAATATTAACACATGAACAAAAAGACAGCTGGTTTAACATTGAACTTAACTTTCTAGCTTGAGCCGCCCAAGTTTAGTTTTAAAGAAGATTGGTTTGTTATAATTATTCCTCAGTTATATGCACGCGCGCATTAGCTGTTGTCTTTTTTTTCATTTGGTGTCTGTTTATTCCAATTATTTAATTTTTTTCTATGTTTTTGTTCGTCTTTAAGTAGATAAACGCCCCCTAATCTTCCTGAAGACAACTTTGAGCTTTCGGTGACTGCTACAGATGCTGAAGAGGTCTGTCAGGTTGGTGTCGCCTGGGATATCAAAGAATATCCTGTTGTATCGTCCTACCGTTGAGACGTCAACATCTCATGCAGCTCGTTTTGCTGTTTTTCTCTAAAGACATTGTAGCGACAGTAGCCACTTCCATTGACTGACTCTTCAGACAGATAGAATAGACTAGGCCTACTTTTGTTTCGACAATAACACAGCTCACTCTGAGAGACTACGACGAACTTACGACGAAAAAACATCAAGTTGATCTATAACTGCTGCTTCTTTCAAGCCTTGTTAATTTTGTTACAAATTAAAGTTACTTGTATAAGAGAACATAGTTCTTCTTACTTTTGTTTGTTACTAAGACATCTTTAGGCTTAATGTTCGCCAAGGTATCATCCTAGATCCTGTCCCAAATAACTGACCGGCTCTGTGGCCTAGCGGTAAAGACACTCACTCAGAGATCGGGAGGTACGGGTTCGATCCCGGGCCGAGTCAAACCAAAGACTTTAAAAAATTGGTATTAGCAGCTGATCCGCCTGGTGTCTGGCATTATGGATTTAGTGCTAAGTGTGGTCGGCCCGGTGTCAGGATAATGTGACTGGATGTGGTGTATGCAGCGCTCCGTACATCACAGTGTGGCAGCACGCTTTCAATTGTCCCAAGCGCCGTCTCTGATATAACCTTGTAGTTGAAAAGAGACGTTAAAATTCAAACAACCAACCAACCCAAATAACTGATCTTTTGTACATCAACGAGTTCAAAGGGGGGAAGGGGGGGGGCGTCAAACGTTGAATGGATCCCTGAACGTTGTCCTGTACGTAGTCCACGGCCACGCATGCGCACTGTGGGAAGTGGTGCTCGCGTGCTTTCTGGACTCCGGACACGTTTGTATGTAAGTTTAGTTAATGTGGGGTTTTTTTGTTTCGTTCTTGATACAAAATTATTCCTAAGGTTCGAATGTTCTCTTTCTCTTTCATTTCGGGCATTTCCGCTTAAAGGCTATTTCTCTCCATTGCTTACTTCATACCTTTAAAATCTTCCAAGATGAAGTGTGTGTTCTCCTAGCGTAAGATGTTTCATTGGATACCCCGACGACCGTAGATGTCCACCAGCCCCTCCTCATGGTTATTTGCTGCTGAACTGGTTCTAGATATTTGACAGCCTCCAAGCGTTTTAATCTTCTTCCTAACTTTTTGTCTATCATTGTATCTCCCCAAACTCTCAGTTTTCCTCAAGACTGCATTCCTCTCCACATCTCTGCTTTTTCCTCCTAATCTGCAATTCGCTTTTTTTTTAAATCTACATGCGTTTTTTTTATATGGCTGTATGTTCCGTTTATCAGGTTATTTCTTAAAATGTAAGCTATGTCAACGGCTGCTAATGAAACAGATTGGTATGAAATCTATTTAAAATACGCACATCTAGATATAGCAATCAAAGTGTTATTCCATCTGTTTGGAAAATAATCATGTAGCTCACAAAAAAGATCTACATCACATTAAAGAGTGGATTATCCAAAAGATAATCTGACAAAAAGAGCGGCATTGCCACAACAGGTGCAACGCCTTGGCAAGTTCAGGGGGGTGGGGGGGGGCACAAAAACTAAGGCCAATCGCAACGATAGTAGTTTTTGAGCTTAGAAAAAAGAATAATACTCTTACAGATTAATTGAGGACAAAAAAACGTATGAAATCAAGAATCTTTTTATTTGTTCAATCTTCTTTGACACAAAGCTAATTTTTTTTTCAAGTTGCATAGCTTCCCTCTCCGCCCCCCCCCCTCCCCCTCTCCAAACTAACCTATGACTGATCACCTAACTGCAGCTATCTCTCTTTTTCTCTCTCTATCTATGTACCTTTGTGCTCCCTTCTTTCTCTCTTTTTGTCTATTTTCCTCTCTTTCTCTTTACTCTATAAATCTGCACCATTCTCTCTCCCTCACTGTCTCTCACTCTCTCTCTCTCTCTATCTCCCTATCTTTACAAAGCATGTTCATTGCGTGCCCCAGACCTCGCCTCTCCCCCCCCTCACCTCTACTGCAGCAGCACCAGACCAAGTCTGTAGTGACCTGTGGCGGTGTCTCCAGGTGTGCACATCAGGTCAGGGCACAAACCCGCACTGGTCACCAGGAGAGGATTCTGGCCGCGCATGCTCAGACTATAATTCCCATGACCTGATATGACCCGGGGTTTCCTCTCACTCCCTCTTTCCTATTGTGTCACTTTGCCTCTTCTCATCCCTCTCACTCTATCTCCATCTCTCAAACTCTATCTGTATCTGTCAAAAGAACTATTTTCTTGTGTCTCTTTCTGAATGAACATCTTTCTCTCTCTCTCTCTCTCTC
>BMAT01000594.1:35753-45938 GCA_019649035.1 Elysia marginata
TTCTCGGTTTTGAAAGTATTACTTCAGTCGGGTTCCTCTTTAAAAAAAATGATTCATATGATTTACTTTGTTGTTTTTAAGCAGAAGTTCATTTCAATTTCTGTTTCTTTTTCTTCGACTGAATCGGAAGCCAGTTTCACACTATAAACTGCGTAACGTTGGACAATAACTAAGTCAAGGTCTACTCAATTGAATTCAAACTCTTTAAAAGAGTCTTTAAATGTTTTGTAAGAACATGATAACCCACAGCCAGCACAACATTTTTTTCTAGTGCCCGGTCTTTATTCTCATGGACAAGCAAGGGGGGACAATGACATGACCCTGCACGCCAAAAAACAATAATTTCCAGTATTGACTCTTTTGTAGTTGAGTGGTATCTGTGTATCTGTGTGATAGTGTGAGTGTTGCTGTGTAAAGTGTTTGTGTTTGAATGACGCAAGACAAGACCCGATCATATTACGGTCACCCTTTACTCTGGGCAGACCCACGGAGGCAGGTGAATGTCCGTTACTGGTTTGCGTGTCTTGGTGAAATAATTTATACTCTTTGTAAGACAATATCCGAGTTAATGGTGCATAAAATTAGGAGACACAGAAGTCTATCGAAAGAGAAAAAATTCCGGTAAGCTGAATTGTTCAGTGGTAATTGCTGGTTGGTTTTTGTTTCTCGTTAGTTTATCGCAGTTTTGATTTTTTTTTGTAAGGCAGAGAGACAAAGTGACATTATTATAATATCCATAGGGTACTGGTGAGAGGAGATTTTATTTGGTTGAATTTCAAAGAAGAGAAAATTAAAAAGCCACAATAACAAAACGAAAAGGTAGGGAAGAAAATAACAACAACAACAACAACAACAAGAAAAGTGTTATGATGTTGAAGATAACTGTGATGATGATGATGATGATGATGATGATGATGATGATGATGATGATGATGATGATGATGATGATGATGATGATGATGATGATGATGGTGATGATGATGATGATGATGATGATGATGAATATTATACTGTTGAGCATGATGTAATAACGATGGAAATAGCTATGGACAAGGGAATAAAGACCAAAGGGAAGCTTAGAAGATGCCAACTAGAAGAAAGGAGGAGATAAAAAGGAATAAGGAAAACTTTATCAAGATTCTACTCACATGACAAATGCTCCCACGATGTGCTGGCTGACACGCCCACTCCGACATAATCCAAGAATAGAGCCACGCCCACGACAGCTGTCAGAAGCTTTGACATGAAACCGGAAGTAGCGTCACCTGGTGTAGAAAGGTTGCGTGTCGCGGTGCCCATGATGGAGATTATCGATGATGTTATATAAAATTACTTGTCTTTCAAGGTCACACTTTTAGGACACAGCTGAATTCTAGATGATTTGAAAAAAACCTGCGCGAACCCTAGGGTTTTGTTTTCTTTCTTTTGCGAATATCCTTCTTCCTGAAAAAAAAAAGTTGGAAAAGAGAGAAAATGTTATAACGGAGTTGATAGCTTTATAGAAGCATGGTCCAGAATGATAAATAATGTACAAGGGGTATTTTTTATTGTTGACAAAGCTTTGGTTATACAGATAATAGGGTCTGTTTTCTACTGCGACAGTAAGATTTTCACACCACGATTTATGTTGCAATTTCTTGGAGAAAAAAAGACTAACCCGGCATTACATGGCTATATTAAAGCTTTTGGTGGAATTTTAACACTTAAAAATCAACAAACCGCCAGTTTGATAAATTGTATAGTAATCGCTGATATCAGATAAATTTTACCTCCGTTGTGTGACGGTATGAAGCCTTTTGTGGAATTTTACCACTTTAGAACCCAACAAACCGCCACTTTTATTGTATAAAAGATGCTGATACATGTATCAGTTAAATTGTTTCTCTATTGTGTGACGGCCTGTCGCGGCATTAGACACCTGTAAAGCGCCGAGTCTGAGACTGCCCACAGTAAGAAAGCTAACAAATGTGATCTCACGGTCAATCAATCTTTCCGTGTGAGGTCAAAACTTGCGTCTCTTCAACAACCTCTGGAGCTACGCGGACCTCAAAGATCGATACGATATCGGGTGTCACAGGAAACTACCTAGACTGGAGGATTACATTACAGACTCGTCTCAAACAAACACACGGACATCATAAAACAAGTGCTGGTGTGCGACCGTCGTACGAAGCTTTGTGTTGGCTACACCACGTACGATGGAATTAATTTGGTTTAACATAGCGCAGGATGTAATTTACTTTGTCATACATACTGTATCAACATAGTCTGTGAAGGAAAAATAATATAAAACAGGGCGGAACGAATATTGTGGGGGAAAATGTGCCTGATTTTGTTTTCAAGGTCACGTAAAAACATCTGTTTTCTTAATTTTTCAAGTGTTTTTTTTTTTGGTTCAACACAAGATATTCTTTAAAGAAGCCTGTTGCATGAGATTTTGCCTTTGTTTTAAAATGCATCTTAATATTCTTATGCTGATGCATACATGCATACAGAAAAGTTGCTAAGAATATTATACTCTTATCAAAACTATTTGCGAAAAATATTCAATATTTCGAGAGGCATAAAAGGACAATATTTCCGGGTACTCAAAAGTGCAAAATAAATAATTTATATTCATCACGAAGAAGTAACCAGTGATAGATGTAGAAATAGTGTGGGCGGGCGAGTGAGATAGACGAGGAAATATCGTGAAGACATAGACAGACTAAACGTAACGATGACGACAACTACATGTAAAACAACTAAAACAGATAGCAATGAATGGGAAGAGAGAACTCATAGACTAGTGAGACCAAGAGGTTAGTGTTCAGAGGACGAGAGAATGAGAGACGTATAGATGAAAAGAGAAGAAGTAGAAGCAGAAGAAGAAGAAGAAGAAGAGGAAGAAGAAGAAGAAGAAGAAGAAGAAGAAGAAAGATACCACTAGATGGATAGAGGAGAATCATAAGAAGCAGTAAAGAAAATGAAAGGGAGAGTACTGATAAGTATAGACAAAGGAAGACAGAGAGAAAAAAAGGATAACAAAGGCAAAAGGACAAGAACTAAGAGAGAAAAGAAGACTGAATGGAGAGGAAGAGAAAAGAGAAGAAGGTGCCCTGAGGTAGGAATCGCAAGAACTGGGGTGACATGAGTTTGGGGTGACCCTAACCTCTCTTTCTCTTTCTCTCCCTCCCTCTCTCTCTCTCTCTCTCTCTCTCTCCAACAGCCTTGATGTATCGAATGACATTGATGCTGTTTGATCAAGGGACAGATAGGAATGACGCGAAGGTCGATGTGCTAATTATTTTCTTTGTCTGCACAGAAGCCGTTAGTTTTTTTATTATAAGATAATCAGAAAGAGCCGCATCAAAATGCCTCTTGGCGCTGAGCATCATGTCAGAGGGCATCGTTTCTTTTATTCATGAGAATTTTGCTTCAGTTCGATAGAATGTAAAATAATAAGATCAAAGCGAAACCAGGCAGGGAGAGATGGGTATGGAATCACCGTGACTTCTCTTGCTTTTTAACAATATCACGTGTTGCACATTTCAGGGAACAAAAAGAATAATGATGATTTGAAATCTTGAAACAAATTGCACTCAAGTTAAATCTAGATCTAACCCTTAGTCACGATAAGGAGAATTTTTTGTTGAAGACAAAATTTTGTTTTTGTTGTTTTTTAGTTGATGGTGAAAGAAAAACGTGGACATCACTTTTTAAAATTCTTGAAGTCAACAGAGAGCAGAAAAGCGGAGGCCTTGGTTTGTAGATAGCTAGAGCTTTGGTTTAGTTATTTCTTGATTTTGATTTTTGTTTATCAAAACACATTTACGAACCAAAGATATCTCTAAAATATCTATTTACGTTACTACCGAAAGCATCTAGAAACACAATGAAACGACATTTTTAGCAGGAAAAATTATAAGGATTTTCTCAGCTGACAAGAAAAAGAAATCATTCATGACATTAAAAATAATCTAAAATTGAAAGGCTTAAAATATCTTACTTTCCATTGACGTTCTGTTTCAATGCATAAAAAAAGCTACAGATAAATCGGGAACGAGGTGTGAAAATAATAAGTTGACACTATTATTGGAACTAGATGACAATTTCTTAGAAACAAAAAAAAACCCCAAACAAATAAACGTGGAGAGAAACGGGTTGTCAAGACAATGTGTACAGACGTTTGTTTGCTGCAGTCTCCATCGGCTGTTGGATGTTTATCAACAATAAACAGGCAAAGAGAAGGAAAAGATGGAAACAATGTTCAGGAATTAAGAGAGCATTGTTTACAAATTAAATACTTTCAATTATAAATATCTATTAACCTGCTCTGCCTTTGTTTTATTTGTCTCACTGGCTGACTGTCTGTGTTTCTGTCTATCTATCTGCCTATCTGTCTCTCTCTCTTTCTCTCTATCTCTATCTATCTATCTGTTTGTCTGTCTATCTCCCTCACTGTCTATCTGTCTGTCCCTCAACCCCTCTAAAATCTTTGAAAGCCAAAGCTCCAGTCATCTTTACTATTTTAACAAAGGCTTATGTTGTTAAATAGTGTGCAAAAGTTTCTCTCCCGGCTAGAGGATCAAAATGTTCAAAAGCGAGAAAAAAAAATTACATAATTTTAAAACCGATGTGCCTCCAAAGCTCTTCTGTCTCTTTCTTCTTCTGTTGTGACCTCTGACCTCACATTGTCCTGGTCATAGCCTGGGCACTCACTGCAGTCCGCGGTCATTGCCTGGTGGTGTACTCACTCACTAATCGCGATGCTTTAGCCGCACTCAATAATTTAACGTAATGGGAGAGGGTCTGGGTCCGGCCCTTCACACCCGAGTGAGCGGTCGAGACGAAACCGTCCGTTACACCACATCAGCCCTCAACCTGACCACTCGCAGGGGTTGAAATATTCATGATTTACGATGACACCCGCATCAAAATACCCACAGGTTAAAGTTGAATTGAGCAACATTAGTTCGCTTTGCAGAATGACATTAGAATGTACAAGTGTTCTTTTTCACATCCCTTTACTGCTATGCATGATGGTTCCTTCGTCTTTTTTTATCTCTCTTAAGCTTCAATTTTCGTAACGTCTGGTATAAAACGAGGACATGTCATTATGAAACTATCAAATTTACACGCGTAACATTTACAGCTCCGTTACCGAATAGCCACAGGCGCCGCTTTAGAAAGGATCAAATCGTTCTAGTAACACGAAAATAGGAATTCGTGGTACATGAATAAAATATTGATGCTTGTTTTAATGAGTTTTTTTTATTATCCTGCTCCAAGTCTAAATGTCACATTTGAAATGGTGATACCCTGGTATCACTGATGTAAAAAGACATCAACTTCATGAAATTGAAGGCTGGCAAGCATTTTTGACATATGTCTTTTTTTTAAACAAGTTATTTTATTTGATTGCTAGGAAAAAAAAGAACTGTAAAAGAAGACTGATAAAAAATTTGTTCCATCAGCTTGCCATATTCACAACCCATCAAAGTTTTATATTTATATCCTTGTGGTAGTATTTTCTATGTGTCTGCATGTGTTTCTGTAATAGAATTATGGTCTGGATATGCATGGAAGCAGAAGGAAAGACAACCATGGGGCCACAGAGAAAGGTCAGCAGAATGAGGGAGAGAGAGAGAATAGATAGAGAGAGGGAGAGAGAGAATAGATAGAGAGAGGAAGAGAGATAGAGAAAAGAAAGAGAGAGAGAGAAAGGGGTGAGACGGTGGTTCAGAAGAGAAACAAGAACCTGGGAATAAAAAAACAGAGTTAGAAACATCAATGGAATAACTTAGGGTGGGAGGGGGAGAGAGAGAGAGAGAGAGAGAGAGAGAGCGAGAGAGAGAGAGAGACAGAGAGAGAGACAGAGAGAGAGGTTCTGGGGAGAATTGTAAGGCTAATGGTGAGACAGAAGTCGCAGAAGTGAAAACAAGTTGGAGAGAGATGGAATATGAAAAATGTAATTAGAAAAGAGAGAGAGAGAGAGAGAGAGAGAGAGAGAGAGAGAGAAAGAGAGAGAGAGATAGGGAGAGAGAGAGAACAGGAGGAGGAATCTGAGAAAAATGCATACCAATACAAGATGTTCAAACATCATCAAGAAACCCTTTAACATCTCTTAAAACCCTTAATCGAAGTAAATGGTAACAAATAACCAAACACATCAATAACCTCACACAGTAGGCGTGACAAGCAAACCATTGGCTTTGCATGGGGAAAAAAGGAAAAAAAAAACGAATCTAAGGCACATCATGACAAGCAAAAAAAAAAAAGTCACGAAAAAGAGAAAGAAGAACGCAAAACTAAATTTATGCAAATCGGAAATCGCGTAGCGAGCGGGCGTGAGTTGTTAACCAAGTAATCTGTTCTCACAGGTCTCTATTCTTTAACCCTGCCTGAATTCGATTCTCCCAGGCATCTCTCTCTCTCTCTCTCTCTCTCTCTCTCTCTCTCTCCCCGAGTCTGTTCCACAGAGAGGCCTGGATAAAGTGCTTTCTATGTGCTTCACTATTAACCAGCGCTGTATTGTTTTCAAGGGCTATTGGCGTTGTTGAGACGATGAGCGGTTCTTGATGCTCACTTCATAGTTCTAATATAGATGGAGTGAGTACATTTGTGTGGCGTCGGGGTGTAGTGGTGTAGTGGTAGACGCTCGGCTTTCGGATCAAGAGGTCCGGGGTTCGAGTCCTGCTTTCGGCAGGTCGACGTTTAGTCCTTGAGAAGGCTATTTACACACATTTCTTCGCCTCACTCATGCGTTAAACGAGTACCCGACTATAGGCAGTGAAAGATCTTGTCAGAATGCTAGAGTGATGCGCTTAACTTGCTGCTCCGCTGTGGGTTCAGAAGGTGCTTTGGTTGGGAATGGCCTGTCGGGGAACCCATGTAAAGCGCTTAGAGCGCATTAGTGGATAAGCGCTATATAAAAATGCTCTTTATTTTATTTCGAGGTTAAGTCTCCATGTTTTACTTGAAGTGCAGGAAATAATAATAGTGAAATCTAGCTTTGAAATAATGTTCTTGAGAACTAAACTTCCTTGTAAAAGCTCTAGGGAAAACAGCCATCAAGGTTTACAAATTTAAGGGTAAGCTTAAATTGTCACATTTTTTTCTAAAAGTTAACTATCTTTAAATGAGTCCATATGAGAAACGAAACACATTTCATCTGCCGTTTTCTGATTTGCGTTGTGTCGTTGATTCTTAGGGTTTTTTTGCTTATTTTCATTTAAAGAAAAAGAACAGTTGTTAGAAATTCTGTATGATATATTAAGTCTATACAAGCATTTTTTTCTGATTTTTAAAATTGACTTTTATACTTTGTTACCATTCAATGCTTTCAGTTCAGCGTTATTTCTGATATGTCGGTTTATATCCCTCTCTCGTCCCCTCTCTCTGTCTCTGTCTCTCTCAGTCTCCTTCTCTCTCTGTCTCTCTCTCTATCTCTATCTGTCTCTCTATCTCTCTCTTTCTCTCTCCCCTCTCTCTCTATCTCTCTTTCTCCTTCTCTCTCTCTCTATATATATATCTCTTTCTTTCTCTCTCCGTTTTTATCAGGCACATTTATTGTTTTTTTTATTGTTTTTTTCTGCCACTTTAATAGCCAAGAGTCTTCCTTTTCTGTTTTGTCCCTTTCTACATCATTTTCTATAACAATTTTATTAGATTTTTCATCTTCGTTTTAAAACATGTGTGACTGGTAGTAAAGAGTAAAACAAGAACCCTCGCTTTACTATATTTACTCTGCATTATAAACCTACTCTATAGCCCGACTCGGCTCATCTTCGTCGTATCATCTCACAGAGGTCCTTGTTTCTCCCTCAAGTTCACACACCATGCTACCAACTCTCACTACTATCAAACCTGTAATGGTGTGTGTGTGTGGGGGGGGGGAGGGTTCCCTTCCAACAATATCCTTTCATTTTAATTTATACTCCCCCACCACACAACTCCTCTCTGTACCCTCAGAGTAGGAGGAACTATTTTCTCTTTGCTCACTCACACAAACTCTTGACCTTTAACCCAAGCACGAGCCTAGCGTAGTCCAGGGGACAGCCATCCCACCCGACAAGTCCAGGGTTTTAATTAAAAAGCACACACGCGCCAGTCCCAGGTTGATCCAGCAGTCTTCCCAGCACGGCTCAGGGACAACACCAGGCCAGCCACGCTGACATGCAGACCAGACAAGAAACAAACCAAGTCACATTAATGTCTTCTTTTAAGAGAAAAAAAAAGAGAAAGTACACACGTTGGAAATGAAGCAAAGACCTTTGGAGCATCACTTTGATGTAAGGAGAGTAACATTATTTGCCAAAGAGTCTTATGTTATAGCCTACGGATTCTTGAGTAGATAACACAAGATAGATGAAATGTCCACTCAGTTTGAAGTGATGCTAAAAGATCATTAAAACATCGCACTGAAGGAAGAAAAGTGAAATAAAAATTGTCAACTGAAACAAGTGAGTTAAGTCATGTCTTCAAGCCTACGGGTTTGTGACGTGAGTGCCGAACATAAATGTCAATCATTCTAGTTTTAATTGTGGTTAGAACCAGCCTCTCTCCTAACACTAATCACATATCAGTTTCATGCTCCAGGCCTGTAGGTTTCAGAATCCCACGATAATTCTTTGATTTCAACAAATCTGAATATAGGAGTGAACAGAAATAAAACAAAAAAAGAGAATTCAACAAAAGTCCAGAGAGGGGATGTAAAATTGAACCCAAGAAACGTTGCATGTAACATAGAACCCGAGAGAGAGAGAGAGAGAGAGAGCGAGAGAGAGAGAGAGAGAGAGCAAGGAAAAGAGAAGAACATTTACAGATAAACACAGATAGAGAAAAAAAAGAAGAAGCACACTTACAGGCGAAGTTGTAGATGATAATTTAGACAGACAGAGGCAGAATGAAAGACAAAGAGAAAACGGAAAAGGAAAGACACAGAGGAAGAATAAAAAAGAGGGCAAACTTACTGGAAAGAAACACACAGAGCGAAAATGAAACAAACAGTCACGGGTGGGAAAGAGAAAACAGGGAATCAGCTGAAGAGAATAAGCTGGAGAATAAAAACCTGCGGCATTACTCTTAAAAACAGTGATATAAATCCGTGAGGAAGGATGATTATGCTCTCCCCTTGTCTTACAAGCCTGATTACTTCCCTTTGCAAGTGAGAATTGCTAATCGCGCATTACTATGCCCTGGGTTTAATGACAAATGATATCGGTGGGTAGAGAGATTGCAACCAGCCAGGCCAAACAGAATAGCTTAACGTGAGAGACAGTTTGGGCTTTCAGAGAACATGAAGCACCTCCCCCCCCCCCCCAAAAAAAAAAAGAAAGAAAAATTAAAGAGATGAAAAGGCTAACGCTGTCCAAAACAACAATGTGGCGAATGCTGAAGCTAAAAAGAGTCGCTCTGCTTCAATTGATGTGCTTTCCTCGAGAACCACGACTGTCAGCGGTTCCTATTGCAAACCCCGAGCTCTAGGGAACGCTAGAGTGGAGAACTCGTTACGATAGCAAAAAAAAAGCTCATCCCCTTGCTATCCCTTTAATGACATCACATAAAAAGCCCAAAAGAGCAAGGCACAATTTAAGCTTACTCTGAATAAACTGCACTTTTAGGGATATATATGCAAATTCAGCCGTATGTAAATTGTGCTTAGAATAGCCAAATAGAATCACGAATACGTTTCTTGTGTGTGTGTGTTTGTTCAGGATCAGAGAGACAGAATATTTTTAGATAATATTATATAATCTATAAATATTAATTCCTATGAGATGACAATAACTCCATCCTATGTCCGTAGCTAATCTGTGTCCAGTTGCAACACCTGTGATCAGTTGAGTTTAGCAAGGAGATTGTGGGCCAAGATACTTTTACTTAGCCTGGTTTTTTTTGTTAATGTCATCCTAGGTCTGAGTGGATCTGCAGCACAAGAATTAGTGTTAAATGAAACTGAGTGACTGGCCTCAAATAAAATCCTCACCAATTCGCAACACACCATGTATTGTTGTAACTTTGTTGGTGTCATTGTTCTCTCGCTCCCTCTCTGTCTGTCTCTGTATTTCTCTCATTCTCTCTCAATCTGTCTATCGACTCCCTCTCCATTTCTTTCTTTATTTCTATTCCACAATAATCCATTTCTGCCGGTCTCAGATTTTTACTTTCTCTCTCTCCCTCTCTGTCTCTCTCTCTCTCTCT
>BMAT01000594.1:105221-116871 GCA_019649035.1 Elysia marginata
TTTATTTGAGACCAGAGTTGGCTCTATCGCTTCATCAATACTGCTTCGTTTCTTTTCATGTTTTTAACGCTGCCTTGCTATGTTTTTTTTTCTTCTTTTTTCTATTTTTTTCTGGTTAGTCATCCACTTGTTAGCACAGGCTATGTCTTCATGCATGTTTATCAATCAATCTATCTATCGATCTAACTGTTACTATCTATCTATTTCTCAATCCATCTACCTATCTATTTATCCATCTATCTTTCTATGATATGGGATAATCTGTGCTTCATGGCCCAATCGTCCATAAACTAGAGTCTCGAGCTCTTGCACTCTTTAGGTGGACATTTCATATCTATCGATGTATCTCCCTATATATCTATCTATCCTCCATGTATCTACCTATCTAACTATCTATCTAACGATCTGTTAATCTTTCTAACGATCTATCAATCTATCTGTCTATCTGCCTATCTATCTATCTCTCTGTCTGTCTATCTATCGATCGATTTATTTATTCGTCTATCTATCTTGCTATCTATATCACTGTTTGACTCTCTGTTTGTCTGCTTGTCTGTTTGGCATTATATTTACCTTTCTCTATTACTTTTTTCTATCTCTCATTTTCTCTTTCTGTAATTGTAAACTTTTGTCTCCCAGCATCAGCCAATATTTCTCCTACCAGTTTCCAGGACACTTTTTTGTAATTTTGCCTTTTCTTGAATAACTTGATATACCTGACGCCAGTTTATTTTTTTGAAATTTAACAGAGTCTTCCCAAAAACTTTTTTTCAAATTTGTGTGTCTTTTCCACCCTGTGTCAAAGTAATTAAGTTTTGACTGTTTCCAGCGACAAAGAAAATGAAAGCCTCTAGACAAGTGAATTAATCAGCACGAAAATCCAGACACCTTTTACCGAAATTGGTGAGAATCAAACACTTTAATCTTTGCTTGGTAAGTGGGTGTCGGGATTGGCAGTGAATTTAAACTCTAAAACAAAGAGAAAAGCCACTCGTTTTACACCATTATTGGATGAGAACAAGCAAGCAAGGAGAACCCTCTATTTAAATCTGAAAAACTTTAGACCATTTCTTCTCTAACTCTAGTAGCTTTCCCCGATATCGCAAGTAAGGTAGCATATTAAGTTACAAGCTATTTTACTTTAAGATTTCTTGGAATTCTTTGAAATAATATTTTAGTATTACTTCGTTATCATTTCTGCCTTTTTATCTAAAATTAATACAGGAATAGAGAAAAAATCATCTTGATGAGCCAGAGGCACGTCGATGGTCTTGACCCCGATCCCCGCCTACTTGTGGGGATCTAACTCAAAGAGCTTGTTTGAGAGGAAAATTTATGCAGAATTTCTATCTGTGCAGTAGCTTGTCGACTTGGTTTTTGAATGAGTTATTACTTGGACGGAGCAGTAACAGTGATTTCGGGGAAGCTATTCCATGTCTCAGCTATCTTAAGACTAAAGTAGTTTTTTTTTTCTTAATATCTAGGGGGCAGTTCTATTTTGCAAGTTTGTAGCAATGGCCTCTTGTTCTGGTGTCTTTGCTGAATATAAGATAGTCTTCAACATTAACGTTAAAGCAACCGTTTGTTAGTTTTTATACATTGAAGGTTTCTCTTTTCCCTCGCTCCATCCCTTCAACATGTGCTTCATTCAAGTGAGCTGATACAAATTTCATTTAGGCATATTACTAGCTGAACTGACATGTTTGTGTACTGATTGGTAAATTGCGACCAGACTGGAGTAGCAGAAGGTTGGAAATTACCCTTTTTTTAGAAAACGCCATTTCAAGGTTATTTTCTCTTTTTCCCTATCATTTGAAGTTTTAAACTAACAAAAATGTTAATATATATGTTGAAAATTTTGGTTTTATATACATTTTCGTTAATAGGAAGATGACAAAAATGACTTGTTCGAAAGACATCAACATTTTGGAAGGTAAAAATTATGACACGAGTTAGAACGGGAAATAAAATTAATATGAGCTATCTTTTTCTTTTTTTCTTTCATAGGTTTCATTAATAATGGCAGGTCTAGATAGTTCGTCTAGGCTAGCTCCTAAAATAATATTATGTGCATCTTCATCTCCCTGGGTTACCATCTAACTTTCTCACATCAAAGCCGGAGAGAGAGAGAGAGAGAGAGAGAGAGAGAGAGAGAGAGAGAATGATTCAAACAGAAGGAAACCAGAAATAAACTAAGACGATACATTCATTTTAAAACCAAAGTAATGCACTTTTAGGAGACAATAATATCTAAAGTGAAAACTGTTTAAAGGAACAATAACGATTTTTTTTTAAATCCGAAAAAAACACCATTCAGTTTTCTCCGAATCCCCAATCGCATAAGATCAGAAAATTAATATTGACGGGCGACGATGTTGCGCAAGCGTGAGCTAGCAAAGAAAGTTTGCGGCAATAATCTGTGAACATCTCGATACCGCGGTGCAGGCAGGCAATGTCTGGCCACGCCACACCCTCTCCCTGCCTGGTGATTGAAGCGCCGCTGACCAGTCGCGGGAGATCATGTGTTGATCGTCTGGGGTTTGATCTGTTTGTCCTCACAGCAAGATCATAGATTTCCCGTTGTGTAAAGTCTGCAGTCTGAATAAGGTTCTTGTTTAAAATTGAATCGATCGCTTTGCTTTGTGGAAGAGTTCAAGAGATGGGGGTCTGGGGGTCTGGTCTCTGTGTTGACGATAACGAGCTGGACAAGGACAAGAGACAGGCAGATAAAACATAGATCTCCAACAGTGATAGCCTTCAGATCAGGTCTAAATATAATTAAAAGTGGAAAAGAGAAGCCAACCAAAAATTATAAGAGTACAAAAATTATAACTCTCAGCTACAATGTCGGCTCTTATATCGTTTGAGTTACTTTTGAGATACTGAGTTACTGAGCTAATTTACAGACAAGAGTGGAGACTACTGAAACAGTTTTCCATCTCCCCCCCCCCTACACACACACACACAGTTTTTACTCTAATAAATCTAACTGACTGCATTACTGATAAGGAGTACTTTCTTCTCTCCAAACCACTGAGAGCGACCATTGCACACAGTAGCAGCTGGGGTACCGGCAAATGAAACGGACGCGTGCCGTTTCTCCTTTCTCGCTGGCCGGCCGGAAATCGAGAACTCCCAAGAATAAACAAGACCTCACAGAATTCGACGCCCAGGAGAAAGCCTCGCCGCAAAAAGGCGCAAAAACCAATATTTGCTGGGGAATTTCCGATCCCGCAGCCCCATATGAAACTGTTTATCGAAATAATGTTTGAAGGAAACTTCTTGGACGCTTGCCTTTGGAAAAGCTGTTTCGGTGTGAGATAGAGTTCTTTTCAATTCTTCCCCTTTCAGTTCTGCCAGCTGAAAGCGCATTAATCTACATCGCGGCTATATTCAAGGGTAGTCCGAATAATATGGACTGTTTCTTCAAAAAACACATTCACTGCTAAAAGACTGCAGTGCATAATTATTGTGCTATCGATCTATCTATATACCTAGTACTGAAAATTTACTTACATTTTTGGCGTGCTGCAAAGTAATAGCCCCGTTGAGCACTTTTATTGTAAGTACTTATGCAGTTTTCAACATACCTATCTATTTGTCTATCTGTCTATCTATCTATCTATATCGTTACTGTTTGTTTATCTATCTTTCTATTTAACTTTCTAAATTTTCTGTCTATCTATCCATTCATCACAATTCCTGTCATTTCCGCGAGTTTATTGGAAAAAGACTAGATCTATTTTCATTTTAATTTTTACATACTATCAATATTTTCATGGTTTTGTTTTCTTTCAAATATTTCGGTGTACTTAGTTTTTGGATATTTCCATTTGTTGTGGCGTAGCTATTTCTAGTAAAAGCCTGCTAGTCTGGTCAAAACAATGACTTTCAATGTAAGTGCTTCGAGTACTTTCAATGTGGATGTTTCGAATACTTTTAATGTGGGTACTTCGAATACTTTCAATGTGGATGTTACGAATACTTTTAATGTGGATACTTCGAATACTTTCAATGTGAGTGCTTCGAATACTTTCAATGTGGATGTTTCGAATACTTTTAATGTGGGTACTTCGAATACTTTTAATGTGAGTGCTTCGAATACTTTTAATGTGGGTACTTCGAATACTTTCAATGTGAGTGCTTCGAATACTTTCAATGTGGATGCTTCGAATACTTTTAATGTGGATGCTTCGAATACTTTTAATGTGGAGGCTTCGAATACTTTCAATGTAGATACTTCGAATACTTTTAATGTGGATGCTTCGAATACTTTCAATGTGGATGCTTCGAATACTTTTAATGAGGAGGCTTCGAATACTTTCAATGTGGATACTTCGACCGTTTTCAGTGTTGATGCTTTGAATACTTCCAGTGTTGGTGCTTCGAATAGTTTCAATGTGGGTGCTTCGATTACTTTCAATGTGGATGCTTCGAATAAAAGTATTGGCCCTTTTTACCGACAGGTGTTGTAAGCATGTGAAGTCATAATTGAGCAAAACACGTAAAAATCCGGCCGTTCGTTCCGGACGCGACCTGGTCATCTACTGCTCGTACCAGACTGTGGCACAAACAGACCAACTCGGTGCTAGCAGCCAGAGCACAGGTCTCTCATACATTCTGTCCGTGACAATCAAAGTGCAGTATCTGCAGTGAAATTCATCTAGGAGATACTTCACTTTGAATGTCTCTGACAGCATTACGCCTGTGAGAAGCTGGGGGAGGGGGGGGGGCACCAAAAGGAGAACAATTCAAACTCGACATGTGGCAGAAAGATAAGACACGAACAGCGATAACTTGATTCCAGTACTTGGATTTTCAGAAGATTTTTTTTTAAAAAGAAGCAAAAGCGCTCTTCCCATTACGTCTGAGAGTGGTGGAGAAGGAGCGGGAGTAGTTCTTGTATTGAAGCAACTCTCAGTACTGGGTGTACTTATATTATCGCTTTCAAATACAAGGATATTGATCAACATTATGAAAAGTCCTATAGGAAACTCTGAAAAGTCTCCGAAAACATTACAACGGATAGTTCTTATGGAAAAAAGACAAAAGGTCACCTTACGAAATGACCTTAGATTAGAAGAAATAATGTCTTTCAGATCAGAGCAAATGAGTCAGATGCTACATGTTCATATTACAATGCATTTTCTCAATTTTCAAACCATAGAAGTGCAAGAAATATTCAATATTTTGGGGAAAGATCTAAAACACTCTCTACGAGGATGCATTTTTACACATAATGCAATTTAAGCCATCGATATAAAATTCATCAACTGCGAAACTTCTTGTTTTCAGAATAACCTTGACGTAAGCCGGTTAGACCTAATAATTTTTCTTTAAACAAGTCATGAAACAATTATGCGATGACTGTTAAAAAATCGTCACATTTTTTTTTTATTTCTAACGAACAAAAAGTTTTAAACAAACCTTGTGCTCTTTGAATGCATGCCAAAGATTTAGACATAAACATGAAGACCATACAAACACCCGCTTCCATTCTTTTATCTTTTTCTGAGCGCAAATTCGTCTCAAATCGAGCACGAGCTTTCTTTGTGTTTTATCCCTTTCTAAAGCCTATAACCCTAAAATTGCCACATTTTAATTTTTTGCGTCATAATTTTCCTAGCTGTTCGTTTTAAAAAGAGGAACTTCCCTTTATCTGCCGACAACGCTTCTTTATACAGCAAAGTCTTCAAAGGAAAAAATGTTTGTTTGTCTAAACCAGCCTAACCTTTTTTCTTGCAACAATAGATGTTATTCAATCGTTGTTTAAACTCGCTGAGAACCTCAATATAAATCCGTGAACCGCTGAGATTTTTTCGTTCACTATTTATAAGACAAGCGTAAGGTTAAAAGCTGAAGCTTGCTGAAGAAACTACCACCTGAGCCTATCTATAGCTGGAAACTTTTTCGCTTTACCGGAGGATGTGTAAACCAGCGATCGGCCACGAAACATCTGACTTTTAGATGCATTAAAGCGAGTACAGAAAAGTCACATGTCACTAAATGCAATACTGTTCATGTCATAAACTGCATTAAAAGATTGGTCTAGATGATACAACGATTTTTTATTTCATTATTATGTTGCTAAGATTTTTTAAGACACTAAGCTTGCGGGTGGTAAAAAAAGCGTAGTTGATACTGTTTGCAAGCGAAGCGGTCAAGATGGAGTATTTTGGGTGCAAAAGAGGATAAAGAAGAAACTGAAAATTACCTAAAGGAACATAAGCCATCAAACTTAAAACACTTCAAAGAATATTCCCACGCTAATAAGTCCAATGCACCTTCCGTCAAGGTGTGTCATGAAACACACACACACACTCCTATCTCTTTTTTTTCAGTTAGAACACATCGTTACACTACAAACAGGACAAGAGAGGTTAAACAGAACAAAAAAAATGCTTCTAGCAAATTCTTTATCCTTAAACAAATGAAAAATGCTGTTTCTATAAACTTATTTTAAAGAAAAAAAATGAGGCAAAACTTCTTGTAATTCCTCACTTACAATCAAAAAATAGGAAAAACTAAAAACTTAATCACAATTTTTTAAATGTGGTCTTATTTTTGTGGTGTTTTAGTGAAATGAATTAAAACTTTTCTGGTTCACTGACGTAGATATTATGACAAAAGGGCAGCAACTCCCTAAATTATCTTATTTTGAAGGTAAAATAAGTGCCTGCCCTTCTATATGATGATGATGATGATGATGATGATGATGATGATGATGACGGTGCTGCTGCTGATGATGATGATGACGGTGCTGCTTCTGCTGCTGCTGCTGCTGCTGATGATGATGATGATGGTGATGACAATAATGACGATGATGATGATGATGATGATGATGATGATGATGATAATAATAATAATCATAATACATGTAATAATAAATAGAATAATATTAATAATTAATAATAATGATGAAAATAGTATGAACATGAATAGTTAAAATTGTATCTTGTGAGAATGTTTGGAAATCTGATAAAAGACCGATAAAACGGCTGATAATCCATGACGAGCTAACCATTATAACTTTAGTTAGTGTATGTAGACTCGCACAGTGCTGAAACATCTATATAACTCACAAAAAAGCACAAAAATATTTATCAAAATATCAACGCAATATAAATAATGATATGGTCATAATATAACATTTTTTAATGCTTTCAATGACTCTTGCAAAGCCTTCTGTAGGAATAAACCTTACATGGATTCCATACATATTGGGCTTATAATAATATATGTGATGGTCAATACGGAAATAAGAAATCTTGATCCTAAAAAATTCATCGCGTGATAGAGCTGTGAAACCAAATCCGTATACATTTTCAGCCATCTTGTACATCAATCAAAACTATGCACCATAATTATTTCATATTTTATTCCCATAAAGGCCTCGCACCCTTTCCAATCATGTTTCATACTGACCGAAACCTTGCACAAGAATGTTGTAAAGATGTTATGGATTTTATGTTTTGTATAGCTCATCTGTCTTAAAACCATTTGACGCCTTGATCTCTTCTGTAAGGACAGGTGGAGTGCAAATAAATAAATAAATAAATGACTGTTAATGTTAGTTAAGGCAAGGTAACAAATTAAATGCTATCATCCTTTTTAGAACTGGTATCTTAGGTTATATATAGCTCATTTGTCTTAAAACCACGCTTATGGAACGCCTCGAGTTCTTCTGTGAGGACATGTGGAATGGAACTAATTAACTAAATGGCGGTTGATGTTAGTTAAGGCCAGGTAAAACATGAAATGCTGTCATCTTTTAAAGAACTGGTATCTTAGGTTATACTATAGCTCATTTGTCTTAAAATCTTGCTTATGGAACGCCTTGAGCTCTTCAGTGAAGAAAGGTAGAATGCACACATATATGAATAAAGGGCAAGTAATCGATTACACGCTATCCGCACTTGTAAAGCTGGTATCGTCTGAGGATTCTTCGCTATCCTTCTCGCTACCGTCGTCGCGTTGATCATCAAGGTCCTTGTCAGTCTTATTTTCCATCTCATTGTCATTACCGTCAACGACAATTATTTTCTTCTTGCCAAACAGTATCGCTAAGATGGACAACATGAAGCAAACAGCCCAGAAGCCGTACATAATCCAGAGAAATAGTTTCCCGGTTGAGACATCTAGACACGAGAGAATTCAGAAACACTCGTGAGTGAGGGGCAGGCTAGGAGTGGGAAATATGCATGTATTATGAAGCTTTCTTTTATACTTTCAAAAACAAAATACAATGGGTTTTTTTTAAGTGATGTTTATTGTGAAAATTTTCCCCAAAATTTTAAGAACTAGATTTATTTGGAAAAATTTTACCTTTGGCAAAACATAAAATTATCCTGATCTTAAAAAAATCTTTGTAAATAATGGTAACAATAAAAAAATATTCTAGACTGTAATTTAAAAAAAATTCCCATGTATTTAAAGCAATCGAGACCTGGAAACTTGAGAAGGGATCTTGTGCTGCAGCAGATGATGCGAAATCGCATTCAGTGAACCTGACAGCAATGGCTGCAGTGTCAAAACCATTAGAGTTTGGGAAATTCCTCCCTCCCCCCCTTTCTACCCCACCCCATTCTCCCCAGAGTCCAAAGGCCCGTTGCATAGCGCGAGCGCTCGCGAAGAGCAAGCAAACGGTTCGCCGCGAGCGCTCTTCATCCTATACCCCGCTCTTTTCAGCGAACCCTTTTTGAAATGGCGACCCCCTATTTAAAGATAGCCGCAATCTTACCGAACTTTGGTGTGGTTCCATTTGTCTCGCCACTGAATGCCCCACCATCTATCCGTGTCGCGTTGCCGTAGCTTTCTTTGGGCTGGTGTTCATTCGCTTCCTTGTCAGATGTGAAAACTAAAATCGTTTGTTTGGGAAAATCATACTTTAGAATGGACTTGTTTCCAAGAAGGAAACAAAAACTGAATCTCTTTGGCAACACAAATTACAAAAAAAAATATTTTACCTAATCTTTTTAAATTTTTTTTTGTAAATTTTTTAAATTATTCTTTTTAAATTCTTTTGATTGCAAGTTTCGTGCCACTGTAAATAAAGCTTACTATTATATACCGCGTGGTTCTTACTATTCGTGTGATATTTTAAATCAAAAGTGCTGTAAGAGCGTTTTATTACTGGTGCGCAATATTTTGTTAGGAGTTGTGCAAAGTTTTGTTAGGAGGTGTGCAATATTTTATTACTGGTGTGCAATGTTTTGTTACAAGGTGTGCAATGTTTTGTAAGGAGGTGTGCAATGTTTTCTTAGGAGGTGTGCAATGTTTTGTTAGGAGGTGTGCAATGTTTTGTTAGGAGGTGCGCAATGTTTTGTTTGGAGGTGTGCAATATTTTGTTAGAAGGTGTGCAATGTTTAGTTAGGAGGTGTACAATGTTTTGTTAGGAGGTGTGCAATATTTTTTGAGAGGTGTGCAATGTTTTTTTAGGAGGTGTACAATGTTTTGTTAGGAGGTGTGCAATGTTTTGTTAGGAGGTGTCCAATGTTTTGTTAGGAGGTGTGCAATGTTTAGTTAGGAAATGTACAATGTTTTGTTAGGAGGTGTGCAATGTGCATGAAAGAAAGGCGAGGTAGATTCGTGTTTTATTCAGATGAATTTGACCTTACTGAGATTTAGGTTAGAAATATTGAGTCGTATGCTGTTTATTGCATCTACTTTTCATTCAGCCTAGAACGTAAAATCTCCAGGAGGGTGGCATGGAGACTGTCCATGTATTGCTTTGAATACAAAATGTCTGAAATACATAATGGCGTAGTAGTGTAGTGGTAGACGGACGGCTTTCGGATCGAGAAGTCCAGGGCTCGAGACCTGCTTTCGGCAGGTCGACGTGTAGTGCTTGAGAAAGGCTATTTACACACATTTCTTCGCCTCCCTCATGCGTTAAACGAGTACCCGATTATAGGTAGTGAAAGATCTTGTCAGAATGCTAGAGAGATGCGCTTAACTAGCTGCTCCTCTGGGAGTTTAGAAGGTAGTTTGTTTGGGAACGGCCTGTCGGGAAACCCGTGTTAAGCGCTTAGAGCACATTAGTGGATAAGCGCTTTATAAAAACGCTTTTTACTTGATAATCATTTTCTTCTCCCTTTTCACTTCAATTTTTTTTGTTGATAGAGTGTGCTCTCAATGGTAGGGTTGTCACAACATGTTTTTACATCAGAAACTTCCTTGAAATCCTTCGCCAATAGCAAGCTAGTCGTGTTTTTGTTCTTTTTATCGGCTTGCTGCGACATAATCTAGTTTACGGCCTCCAGGATAAAGTCAGTTCTAGGAGATCAGACAAGTTCAAACTCTATGGTATTCCTAATCGAATTTATGAAACATATTCAAAAGATAGCTGCTAATCGCTAAGACGCCTGGATTGGTCATTTACAATCTAGACAGACAAAGCTTTAGCGGTCAAAAACAACGTTTTAATATCCCAACAAGATGAAAATGTGGGTGTACAATTTAGATTTAGAACATCTACCATTTAGGAGACCTTGCATTGTTCTTTGGTCTTTAGTTCGGAAAATTTTGATTAGAACGTAAACAAATTCAGGATACACACAAGGTTAGCCCTTTCCGCGACTATCACTAAGACAGGTTAACCCTTTCCACTGCTACTTTTAATATAGGTTAGCCCTTTCCTCGGCTATTACAAAGATATGTAAGCCCTTTCCGCGGCTATTACAAAGATATGTAAGCCCTTTCCGCTGCCACTAGTAATATAGGTTAGCTCTTTCGCAGATATTACTAAGATAGGTTAGCCCTTTCCGCTTCTACTACTAATATAGTTTAGCCCTTTATGCGACTACATATTACTAAGATAGGTAGGCCCTTTCCGCGGCTATTACTAAGATAGGTTAGCCCTTTCCGCGGCTATTACTAAGACAAAAAGTACTTTTCGTACTACTACAGTACAACCGCTAGCGCTGTTGAAATTACTTCTGCAAGGTTGCAATACTTTAACACTCTCAACAATTATGAAGACGGTACTACAGAGAATGATGAAGGGCAAAAGAAAGAGAAGGAGATTAGTCACTTCATGCACGGATGGCTGGCAAACTATCGGCACTGACCCGTGCATCCATCTACAAATGAAAAAGAAGAATGATGATGACAAGAACTTGTAAAGATTGTGAACTACCGCATCCAATGACGACGCCTGACAAGTCAAAGGGGGCACTGCAGTGGCAATCTGCTTCCTTACCAATATCACATTTAGCCCCTTGGTATCCAGAAGTACAACCGGAAGTACATTTTCCATCCACGTTATGACAGTCTTTGTTATCACCGCCACATGTAACACTGCAGGTATGTGAGCAGTTCTGTCCGTAAGTTCCTTTACCGCAAGCTTTATGATGGAGAGAAAAAAAGATTTTTTGAGGCAACACGGCCACGAAATTACTCGGTTCACGTAGTTTTGTTCTTTCTTCAATGTATAAAGTACATAAAAATTCAGTTCTCAACTTGAAAAAGAGCTGATTTATATATTAAATTACCACTACTACCAATACTTCTACAATAAGTACTATTACTACTACTACTACTACTACTACTACTACTACTACTACTACTACTACTACTACTACTACTACTACTACTACTACTAATGCTGCTGATATTGCTACTACTACTGCTGCTACTGCATCTATTACAA
>BMAT01000596.1:3310-14035 GCA_019649035.1 Elysia marginata
AAACACACTACTTAGTACCCATAATGCATACGCTTGCAAATATAAGTATACTTATAAAGACACGCCTTAAAAGGTAATGTTCCCATATAGACTAGTTACACACGGTACCCATAAAGATGGTTATTTGAGGTGTGTAAAAAAGTGGGCGGGGCCAAAAGGTTCCCACAAAGTTTGTACACTACAGAAATTTTGAGGCCACCTCCTCAATCGAAGAATAAACGTAAAGTTATGTCACGTTGCGTGTGCATTAACAGAACTCCCGGGAGTATTCTTAACACCTCATGTAGCTTCTAAAACCTTTAGAAAGGTTGGTACCCAAAAGATCAGTACAATGTAGATGTTCCCATAAAGTGGGTTATATCTGTAATGGTGTGTGTGTGTGTGATTATCAAGCAGTAGTAAATCAGTGTATTTGTCTTGCAACTAGTCCAAACGAGTCTTCAGTTGAAATTAAAAGGTAGTCAAATACTGGCATCACAGAAAAGCTTATCTTCCTTACTTTCAAATACAACAACCGGAAAAGCCCTACCACAATTGTGTATGGAGTTATTGCCCTTTGAAGACGGCAGGGTTAGGTCTTTTGAAATTTCAGAAAAGGGACAAAATTGCAGTTAAAGTTTAATAATAATAATAATAATAATAATAATAATAATAATAATAATAATAATAATGTAGTTTATTTATATCCCGCCCTATCTCTCAATTTGAGGTCCAAGGCGATACAATTAGAATTAAACACGAAGCAAATACATTTATTTATAAGGTACATTCCATTCATTACAGACTTACAAAACTTTCATTCATTACCATATTGTTGAGAGGGAAATGAAAAATTCTAAAAATTAACTTGCATCAGGTGGATTTCAAAACCTAATGTAAAAGCAGTCAATGATGAAATTTCTCTCAATAGCTGAGGTAGAGAATTCCAGACGGATGGAGCAACATGGGTAAAAGATCGATCTGCTAACTTTTCACTTCCTTTCTTCGGCATTTTAGGGAGGAATAGATTGGCGGACCGTAGTTGTCTGGGTGGTTCATACAACTGAACAAGATCACTTACATATATATGATGGCACGTTTTTATGTTTAGACGACTATAAAGGTGTCGAGACCTTAGTAACCATACCAGTTAAAATTCAACACATAAAACATCAAATTTCAACATCAATTAGAAGCGAAAACTGTTCAGAAATGGTTCTAGTCTCATTATCTGTAAAAGAAATTTGACTTTTGAAAGCCTATATCTCAAAATTAAGCTATTCGACTTATGCCTCATTTGGACTGAAAGCAAGACATTTTACTGTCATTGTGATGAGTGCAGACGTTATGCATCCTAAATTATGTGTATATATAATGAGCATCCTACTTAAAAAAGCCAATCGTTTTATTTCATTTAATTCACGCTGAGCTTGTTTGATGCTTATATATATATATGTATATAAACGTTTGTGTGTGCTGATTAATTATTAAACATTAGGAAATTAGTGTATTTTATGCTCTGGTGTTTTCGTAGTTTAATCTGGGATGGCTGAATGGCTTGTTTACAACTCATTTAAACTAGCTGCAGCTTTTTTGCTTTTTCAAAAAAAAAAATTTACCTTAAAAAAATTCCATTAATATTCAGATGTATCCTATGCAATTTATTTTGTTAATAGCATTCCACTGTTATGGTACCTACGTGCAACTGCTCAAATGAAAAAAAAAGCAACTCTATAATAATGTATGTAATTTTGTTTTCTTTAATATAACTGTTTTAGAACTGATAGCAAGAGTAAAGCATCTCTTTGACCATTGATTCAACTAACTGTAGCTGAAAGCTCATTTTAATATGTTGAGAAACAATTTAGCATGATTGGTATCAATGATATATTAGCATCTGTTTATGTTTATGGCAATGTTGGAAAAGTTCCCAAAATAATTTAAATCCTTTGCTTCAACACAATTTGTATGTATCAAAGGAAAATGATATCGTTAACACAGGTAGTGTTTCTACTGCTTATGAGTACAATTATATGTAGATACACGATGTAAAATTATTTTTGCTGGTATGAACACTATTCTCTGTTTGGCCGATTTTTTTTGTATTGTCCTTTGTGTATTTATTTGTTTCTGTTAAACCCTTGAAAAGGAGAATACAACTTTATTATAAAAAAGAGGAAGAGGAAGAAGAAGAAGAAGCTAGATATAACAACACTAAGCTTTTAACATGCATGTAGACCGAAGCTTGTACTTTCCGAGCAACCAATCTTGAATCCATCATCTTTTAAATATAGATTACATATACAATTACATGTAAAATGTATTAGAGCAGAGTAAAATAATATAGACTACAAGGGGTCACAGAACATAACACATGTATATGATTTTAGTATTTCAAGTTATAAGACCTGTCTTCATTGTTAATTGTTAGAGACACTGACATACATCTCTGTTCCCACATTACAAATTATTTTTAAGAGCTTTACAAATATAGGAGGGACATGATTAGGGGCCGTTCACAAACCATGTAGACAGATTTTGCCCATTTTTCAGACCCCTCACCCCCACTCCTGTGGACAGGTGTGGACAAATGACTGTACCTTCCCTCCCCCTGTGGGAAAGAGCGTGGACAAGTTGGTCGACTACTCCTCTGTTCCATAATCCCACTGATGATTATCCACCATGATCACCATGATCACCATGTAAAGACACATGGACAAACTGTGGACAGGGTGTGAACATTTTGCAACCCCCCCCCCCTCGCTGTCCTCATGGTTTGTGAACGGCCCCTTAGGATAAAAACAGCCATTGAATCAAGGACATTTTAATGCTTTAAATTTTGTAAATTTGTCCGTAATGTGGATAAAGCAAATTCTTTTTCAAGGAAAACTTTTTGTTTAAAGTCAGCTCTATTGTCTGCACAGGATTATTTTGTTGTATATTTTGTTCTCGTATGCTATTATCTTTAACATAAATAAATTGTTCTGTTTCCTAGGCATTGGCTATTTATGTTTTACACAAAGCTGTTTCAAGATCTAGACTATAACCACACACACATTTTATCTAATGAGAGAAAATAACAAGAAATCTTTTTTTTTTTTAAATATTTCCACCAATAAACGTTTTTTTTTTGTTTATTGTCCAAAGCGGCAAATTTCAAAGATTCACTGCAGTCAATAAATTGAAATAAATTAAAAAAATACATTCAGACCAATTATAATTTTTTATTAAACAGAAGTGGGAACAATCATAACCCCAAAAGGCTGAAAAATCCAAAAAGGCTGATTTTAAACTTCGTAGGGATATCCGAACTGGATGCCGTTGAAGAGTGAGGCTTTCGGGCTCAGCAAAGGTTAGAAAAAATAGAACAATTTTGAAATGGATGAAATCTCCGTTTGTGTACCTACGTAAAACGCGTGATGGTTAGGGACAACAGTCCTTACGTGTGCATTACCAAATTCACACCTCATTTTTCTCTAGATATAAAAGTATAGAGTCACACCAAAGTGAGATTCTATAATAGCGCCAGAATGAGTGATTCCTGTCCTCTATTAGGTGACAGAAGGTGTCTCACAAAAAGCTGGAATGGTGGAGTTCAAATGGTGCGCAATAAAATGCTTCAATTATTACGTATTTTGATTTGTTTTCAAAAGTATTAAACAGGCTTCATAAATTTGCGAAAAGAATAAACATGTTGCCACAAATAGGCCTACATATTACCCACATCTACATAGAAGACGTTTTACTTGGCAGAGCTCAGGCAATCCTGTAAGGGAAATTAATGGATTACATCTTGGTTTGGGCACGGATTTAGAAATAGCACAAAAAGCTAACAAACCTATCCTGGAGCAGACATTAACTTTTAACACAATCCTGCATACGTGGCTAAAGTTTAACATAAAACTTAACAAAGTAAATGCCGCCCTAAAGAAGTGACAGGATATTGATATCAATAGCTAAAGATAAAATTTTTATGTTTAAATTTATACCGCGTTTGGTTAAATTCTTAGACATATACACAAAACAGAGCGCAAAGTTTAATAAGATTCAATTTTTATCAAATTTGAAAGTATCTTTAATCCATCTAGATATATTTATCTACAGGCTTTCTTATATTTAACTTCTACATTCCAAGAGGTGAAACTTTTTCCACCAGTGGCGCTTCCTACCATATTATTATTTTATTGAATATTGTTTTAATATTTTTATACACTATACTAGAGACCTTAATCACTACGCGTACGTTGAAAATCGAAAAGTAGGTCAAGAAAACTCCAACAATAATGAAACCAGTTTCTAGAAATAGACCCACAGACGTTCCCGTCATACTCACGCGTTGCTGCTTAAAGTCCGTATTAATCCCTTTCGGGAAATTTGTTACTCAGCATAACTGTGTCGCCACAGAGTAGCGCCACTAATGTCCCAGCAGACCAGTTCATTTGAAGCCTGTAGCTGGGTACCCATTTTACAGGTGGGTGGACTGGGGAGAGTTAGGGTAAATTGCTTTTCCAAGGCAATCGCAACATGGCATGGTGGGGAATCGAACCCGCGACCTCCAGATCTCGAGTCCGACACGCTAACGACTCCGCCACGCTGCCCCTATGTGTCATAAGATTTCATTTGTTACTGTCGCTTCAAGAAATAAAAAAGTTATTTTTCGGTTCATTTCTCATCAGACATGCCATTCTCTTCTCTTAACTTAACAATCTTGTTACGGTATGTTCAACCGTTACAGTGTTAGAAGAATTTGCTGGTGGATTAATTAGAAGAAAAAAAAAACGGAAAGCTTTTTAATATTCATGCACTAAAGCAGATCACATTATGTCCAAAATTTATACCAACCTAAACAAAATGGAAAGCACCCAGCTTCAAGATATCAATCCACAAATCTCGTCCCTTGAATATTCAACAGTTTCACTATCAGAGCATATCTCATTTTTACCCGCATTCAATTAGGCTATCTTATCGATAAAATATTAATTTATGATAAACCTGTTCATCCAAGAATCTCCACTATCATCTTGATCATCATCATCATCATCATCATCATCATCATCATCATCATCATCATCATCATCATCATCATCATCATCATCATCAACATCGTAATCATCATAATCATAATCATCATGATTATTCATCTTGGAAAATTATTACTGGAATAATTCTATTGCTTTATATTTTGTAGATTTATACAGATTGGATTTGAAGCTCACCTGTTATGAGAACTATTATTACGATTATGAGTAATTGTTAGTATTATTAACACCATTTTGTTTATTGTTACAGTTTATGTTAGAGTTGATGCTGCTATTAGTATTACTATGATTAATGCGTTCATAAATATTATTGCCGGTAAAATTTCTCAATTACCGGTACTATCAATACCTTCAACAATTGTGGTATTGGTAATTTGGATAGTACTTCTGTACTGTCATTATTGAGGTTGACAGTACCAATACCAATGCTATATTTTACTAAGATTATTATCCTGTTTATTATAGTTTATTATTTGTATTATTACGGTACTGTTATTTATTAGTCTTACGAAAATGACAAAAAAAAAGAATCTCGCCCCTTGAATATTCATCTACGTTAATATCAGAGCATATCTGATTTTTACCCGCATTTAGTTAGAATATCGTAGTAGTTAATTTGAATTTGTTATAATCCAGTCTGGTTAACATTGACATGCAATGAATTTTGATTTCCTTGGTTGCTTAAGGGGATCTTATAAAAGCTGAAAAAGTCTGAATGTTGCTTTGTTATAGGTACTCTTCTACGAAGAAAGGTAAGTTTTGTCTGTTCTGAAGGAGAACAATTTTAACTGATAAACTTCTATATTTTCCAAGTTCTAATGCAGAAGCATATCCAAATTTGTATGAAGACTTAGTATACAAGTGAAAAAAACAGTTTTGAGTCTATTATAATTATCATTTCAAGAATAAAATTGCTGCACTTCCATCACCCTTTTCACGTTTGTCTTTCTGGAAAACTTTGCCTTCAACTTCATACAACTTCTATGTGTAGCCTACTATATACCAGATATTTTTTTGCAAGGAAAGCGTTATTAAAAGGGAAACAAACATTTAACTCTTGGGGTACATAGGAATAAATCCAATGATACAGTGGATACATGGTGGAGAATAGCATTAATGAGTTGTAGAAATAATAATGTTCATCCGATCGTGTTTTCTTATAGTATTGTCTTTGAATCCAGAAACTTTACAATTCGTTACCCTTGTTTCAATTTCCTATCTATTACTGTTAATGATAAAACCTCTAGGCGAAACGCCTGAATTCTATTCCGTTAAACGCGCATGTATTGTTCTAATAAATTCAACTAAAGTGATTGGCATATTTTTTCTATTATGAGTAAATAAAGTAAATAATAGTTTAATTCCATTTTTTACTTACTATAGATAGCTTAGTTTGCATTGTATGTTTATATTTCTACTTTCCAACCATCCCCTTATTAAAGTCTTTAGCTAGAAATTCAATACGACAAGTAGATGGAACTCCTATCATAGTTTGTGCGGAGCTGTAAAAAGAAATTATTTTAATTTGTTGGGTTTTTTAGAACTGAACTCAGAACAAATGAAATCGAAAGAAATAATTGGGTTATTTTAACTATCGAGAAGACTTCTGAATTATGTTTTTTTATTTATTGACCATTTCCTATTTGGGAACTCTTGTCCACATAAATATATAACTTTACGCTACGGTACTAACGATGTTTGTTAATAATAAAAAAAAGTGTAGGCCTAGTTTTAGTTCAGTTATACAGTTTGAAAAGCACGTTTTTATGTACAACTGAATCTGCGCTTTATTCTGATCTTGTAAAAAACATTTTTATGTATTTCGTTTGAAAGTTTTTATGACTATAGCGCGGATGAGAATTTCCCACGCGGGAGTCAATAAATTTCTACTCATCTTGTGTTAATCAAATCCATTTTACTTTGTGGTTAAATCATAAAGTCTGTACCTTTTTCATTTTAAACTTTGATAGTTATGTTTTCGTTATATTTTTTATATCCTTACAAGCAACCCCCTCCCCCTCGTCTCTTCACCCTTGCTGCAGCAATATCCATTATTAGTTTTGCTTCCTCAACTGTCATTGCCACCTGTTTTGACCATATTTTATCAGTGGGGATTGAAAAGATCATACATAAGGTGGTAAGAGGCTGACTCTACCGAGTGCAGGCTCAAGATTCAACAGTTTTTCTACATTAGGTTTATGTACACTTAAAATGATTAAAATATAAAATTGAAAATATGAAATTAGCAGTGAGGATCTAGAGAAGTAGGCGTTAACATAAAATGGCCGAAAAAAAATGTTTGCTTAAGTATGACTCAAAACCTTCAATTTATGTTGCTTACCCTCCCACCGCCTCGATATTAAAAAGAAAAAAAAAAACAAAGTTTATGCAACGTCGCCACTACACTTAAGAAAAAAAGTTTCATGGCGAATGTCTACGCTTAGCCAAGATGCATCAGAGCAAACTAATACAATTCTTATTTAATGCATTACAGCTTGGCTGCCTATTTATGGCTTGTGACTTTACTACCATCCATTCCAAAAATTTCAAGCACTGTAGATTATCAATTTGACAAAGAGTGAGCCGAGGGTATTGTGAATAAATTGCTCTCTCAAGGCAATCACAGCATAAACCGCGGTTGAGAATCGAACCCGTAACCGCCGAATCGTGAGCCGGACGCACAAACCACTGCGCCCGGCTGCCACACTAATACAAGAGCCACCTTCATTCTTTTTACAGAAGTCATTTACTAATCCATCATTTTGATCGTTAATGTCTTTTTTTTTTCCTTTTCCGAAACCTGGTCAATCGTTCAACAGCGAGCATCATGAAAGCCGTCGTTATCATTTGCTTATGCCTTGTCGCTCTGACTGCCGCCACGAGAGTGCAAGTATATGAGGGTAAGATCACGTGACCTTTTCTATCTTGATCTGCTTGTACGCAAGGAGGCCTTTTCAAGGGAGTAACATGTTTTATTTTTAATCTAGTTATTCTTCTATGTTAAGGTAGCCCACCGCTCAACATATTCCCCCATGTCAAAATTTAAAAAGATTGATAGTGATAATACGAAGTCATTGAAGACGACCTAGTCTTAGGTTTTGAGTAATCTAGACAATAATATAAATGAAACTACTATGAATCCATTGGCTCCAATAGATTGAAAATACTGCCTTGATTGTTACTATTGCCCTTTGGTGTTAATGATCTTACCCACCTCAAATATGACCTTCCGCATCCTATTTCTCGGAATTAGGTGGGGGGGGGGNNNNGGGGGGGGGGTAGCGGCTCCTCAAATCTTCATAGAGGATCTCTTAAATGTTGTCTGTCATGAGCAATTGGTTTCAGTTGGCTGAAATGTTCCTTGCACGTCAGCCCGAGCCCCTAGAATAAGTCTGTGCTTATGGTGATTGTCCTATTGAGTTTGTGTTGCACTGTCCTGGAAAGTTGTTATCATCTTTAGCAGCATCTGCTTTCATAATGGGGGTTCTCCTCAACATGTGTCCAAAGGAAGCCATGGGCTTTTAACTGTAGATATAAGTAAATACTGCGCAATCAGTAGTAATGTAATGATTTTGAGATATGAAATCAGCAGTGAATAGAATCAGGCTTAAAGTGGAAACGCCCGAAATGTGTCCGCCGGCACTGACCCCCCCCCCCGCACTGAGAGAAATATAGATCATACAACATTGTTGCCACTACTTCTTTTAAAATAAGTCATTATGGCAAAGGTCCCTGCTCAGCCTCTCTGAGCTGCTTTCTAACTTAGGGAGAAAGATCAAAATTGCTTTCACCAAATGTAGATATTTAATCCGAAAGCAGTTCTATACCATGATGGCCATCCCCAGAGCTTTTGTGTTACAAAACAGGTTTTTGTTTAAATAATAGACTCGAAGCTACTCAAATTAAACAGAGCGAAGCTTAACCTGTTTTCGACATTAACTTAATGTTCTTGCGCGTTCGTTATGAGCAGCGTGATAAGGTAAACAAAACATTCAGACAATGACGGTCTTTTAAGTTTAGGTACATGAATAAGATTGTAATAACATAAAAACGAACATGATCAGGATGTCAACAATTGGAATCATTTCAGAATTGCCCCAGTTTGTTTCTTTTTGGGTAAGCATATTACCTCATAAATGAATGGCAAAGATGAACGACAAAATTTTTTTACCGTTAGGGGTTCTGTGCCAGGACAGCAGTCAACAATAGGCCTACTTTGCACCGTCTTTTTATGGAATAAGGGAAATTGTTTTTGTTTTTTACATTGCAAACTCTATAGCTGCATAAAATAGTCTAAACTTTGGGAAAAAAATAAAATTTCTTTAGTTAAAATTATGGGGAAAAAACCCAGGAAAATCTACTAGATTATTCTCCAACTGAAATGTCTGACGACCTATTCTTCTGCGCTATTTGTGAAACATAATTATAAATGAACTTCCTGTGTATCGATTGGCTCTAATAGTTTGAAAACACTGCCTTGATTGTTACTCTTGCCCTTGGGTGCTAATAATCTTTTACCCACCTAAACTATGACCTTCCGCGTCCCAATGCATCCCAATGGTTGGTCTTTTGAGAGTTAAGCTTTTCTTGTTAGTTTTTCTCAGGATGAACGTCATCATAATTTTTTATGTGGCCCTTGTTCTCTTCACTCGGTCAGATTGCCTGCACTCCATGGACTGTCTGACGTATCCGGCGTCCCAGGCCAGGAAGACGTACTGCTGCCAAGCTGGGTTCAAGCCCAGGATGAACTGGTGGCCTTTCTACTGCGAATGTGAACCAGGTCAGTGCGAGCAGGCACCAGGAGTGTCGCTGTACTTAACATGAATCGCGAGTCCTTCTCAGCATTTTAGTACTTAATTGTTGACATGCCATTGCACTATAGGGATTGAGATTTCAATAAGATAGCAGAACTTTCCTGATGTCTCTCCAAGTGAGATTTAATCATTAAGGCTAGTACATGCCGATTTACGTTCTACCGTATCTTTTAGAAAATATTTTAAGGACAACATTATGTGAAAATTAAATGGGATTATCCGCTGTCTTGTGAATACAATCTTTGAAAATTTATGCGACAGATTTATTTTGAACATAAACTTTTTATTTAGCTCTATAGTTTTTTATTTCTAGATGTGAAATCGTTTAAACAAGTAAGAACTTTACCAAAATAAGACCCTAAAATCTAGGTCTAGACAATAACCACTATATTATTTTTGGGTGTTGCCTCCTAGAAAAGGGACGCTACTTTTGTTTTACCTCTAATCTCATTCCTTATAAGAAACAAAACAAAAAACAACGAAAAGAGGATAGGCCTCCTGTTCTAACAATATCACTGCCCGCGATAATACAGGTGCAGTATCTGCTGTATAAACCAAAAGAGAGATACTGCATGTTGATTGTCACAGGTAGATTAGCTGGTGAACTTGTCGCTGAAGTAAAGGAAACAGCAACAACGAAAATAAATTATAAAATAAGCCCATTCTAAACACGGAAGTACAGGACTACTTACCTGTCATTCTAGTGACCCCCAAAAATGAATAACAATTAACAAAAAAATGTGTAACGAGAATTCCGAAACAATGTTTTTTTTTTTTTTTTGATAATTGTACTTTTTTCCGAGGCTTGATAATACCTAACACGTTGAGGCTGTGATCGCTGACTATCGGCTATGTGTGCACGTTGAGGCTGTGATCGCTGACTGTCGGCTCTA
>BMAT01000598.1:26777-46128 GCA_019649035.1 Elysia marginata
TTGTGACATTATATCGTCGCAAAACCGTGCGCAAAAGGTACACTGCTTCATAACAATGACACAAGTAGGTCTTTTCGAATGCGATCCCCCCATTATTTATGTACCCCAGTAAATGATTCTCCTATCGGTCCCCATCTCACGTTCTCTCTTGTCTGTCGCGACACTCGCTCACCTCACCTAATAACCTAATTCTCATTAACCTGATTCCTATCCACCTAATTCTCAGACATCTCTTGACAATGATTTTAACGCAATTTTATATTATTTTAAACAGATAAATATAGTTTTATTCTGTTTTCTTAACAATATCATTTTTTTCGTGACTACTCATAGCTTTACTTTATGCGTTACCTATTTGACCACACTGATCGTTGTAGCAAGAACGACCCTCGCTGGCAGGCCATCCAAAGTTGCCACCTGATACCAACAGATCCATTTCTTCATAGCCCTCTTGGCCAACATCACCACACAGAATACGCCCTCTGCCTGCTCCTGTCATGTTTAGATGGTGCAACAATAGAGAAAGGCAGCAGAATAAAAATAAACTCACCATAGCTAAAGTAAAGAACTATGGGCACCATAATTAAGAAGAGAGTGCATTAGCGTAATCATTTCTTTGTAAATGACATCAATTAATGAAATTAAGAAATTAATATGCATAAATCACTGCGCATTGCCTCAATGGTTTAAGCCGAAATTAGGATGAAACGGACCCTCCAAAAACTGTATAATTTTTATGAATCCTTCAAGTAAATACCATCCGACGTACTCTTCAGTGAGTGGATAATACTAGAAACGATAATAACTTAATAAGTTTGCTTTTTCTGGTTACATGAATGTTTCTTTACAAAAACAAATAAGATTCATGTTCATCAAGTTTTGAAACATGGAAGGCGGATCTAGTCACCAGAATTTAAGCCGACCGTAAAAAAAAAACAACTAGATCCTAAATCCCTTTTTTCAAAACGGCAAAAATATTGAATTGATTAAAAAATTCTTATATCTGAAGTACTATAGAACTCTTAGCAATCTGAAAACCTTTTGAATAGACAAATATAATTTTTGTACAACTCACTTTGCACGCAATCTAACAAACTCTTGAATTAAATTATTGATCACAGCAAATCAAGACTTCTTTAACATGCCAATCAGGGGCTTCCGCAAAAGTACAGGGCAACTAATGGTAGTACTGATGATTGGAGAATCCAACTAATGGTAGATTCGAAAATGTTATTATTAAAATCTTTATTGGTGGTAAAAATTCCGGCTATTTCTAACCGTATTTAACACCGAAAGTCACAATAACTATAACTTCATGCGCCTACGATTGTGTGAGACCTCATCATAGCGTTCATTGGTTTCATTCTCAGCTCTTTTTTTTACTTTTTTGACTTATAAAAATTTTATATAGGTATGTAAAATATCAAACTAAGTGTTTTGAGTTTAGCACGTTTGGTTCAGTTCCTATAATCCTTTAAAAACAATTAAAAGCTATGGCAAAAACAATCTAAGTGTTTTACGACTGAGTTCGAGGTTACGTTCCCAAAGGTAATTAGTCTAAAGCGAACACACCTGTGACATTATCGCCTTTGTCCACGGCACACCTCCAGGGGTTTCTCAGTCCGTAGCTGTAGATTTCCGGTCTGACTCCATCCTGCCCTATAAACGGATTGTCACCAGGGATGGTGTATGGTCGAGTTGGATCCGAATCGACGTCTATTCTAATCACAGTGCCGTGAAGAAAGGTACTAGAGGAAATTGCAAACAACAACAAAAAAAGGTGCAAGAAAAACAGAATGTCGAGCGTCGTTTCAGGTGAACTCATGGTTGCAACACAAGTTCATTATCGAATTTCATGATTCACGTTGTAAAAACATGATTGCAAAGAATTTTATGTTATTTCTGAAGAAAAAAACATAAATATAAAAACATAAAAGAAAGAGGTATTTCATTTATAAAATACGTGGTTAGAAAGCGTTTTTAAAGAATTAATTATGATTTCGCTTTGTTATTGCTGTATTGTTTTTCAGTGACCTCTATTCCTTTAAAGTACTTTACCAGCATAACCTGCAGCTTTTTTGTACACTTTCATTTTCTATCGAAAAGGTTTTCACCTTTTTTGTTGTACTTTAGAAAACCATATTTTCAAATATTTGACTTCATTCTAGCCTATCTCACTCCTCAGTCATTTTGAACCTTTGAAAGTCCTATAATTGTTTTTGAATTTTGTTCACTGGCATTAGTCGGCTTGAAAGTTTTAGTTTCATTTACTATTTTATTGACAATATTTACTTGTTTTGAGACCCCTGAAAAGGATCTCCCCCGCCTCCGCCATCACCAAAAGAGACATACAAGTAACTATCTGAACCGAAAAAGAGCTGAAAAAAGCATCGATAACATTTGAAGAAAATGATTACCAAACAAAGAAAAAATAGGAACAATAAAAATCATTTAAAGCATCTAATATTCATGAATAAAAAAGCCAGATGTATTTTACATTATAAAGTAGTAAACCTATAAAGGCTCTTTTGAAGCCCAGAATATTGCATTTTTTTACAGACGAATCGTGCAAAACTAGAACATGTTATGAAGTTCAAATATTGAAAGTTCATCAGGTGCAGATAAAAGGGATATCAAAAAAGATAAATCTACAACAGAAAATACACTCGCAAGGACGCAGTTAATACGGACTATTCAAATATTGTCAATTTACAGAAAACGTTGAGAGACTTGCTTTATTTTAATAATTGTATTCATATAGCCGTCAACGACTAACCGAGGAGAAAAAAATAAAACATTTTTAAAGTAAAACATGTAATGAAAAGCTAAAATTTTTAATGATACATACCAACTATTTGAGTGCTGTGTTGATATCTGACAAAACAAGTTTTAAAAAAAATATTTGTCAGAGGAACTCAGGCTCTCATCTGATCTACAAATTATAATCATACTTCAGACAAAATTCAGAGAACAGCTTATGTTTTTACCGCTCCACCATTGTGCCACTGAAAGGGCTGAAGTACTTCAAGTAAGATTTTTTCTGAAGAAGTATCCACGACATCTCGGTTGTCTTCTCTTACAAGCATCTCGCTCACACGAACTTTAAAACTGTAGGTAAAAGGTCGACTCTGTGTTTGCAATAAAGAACACAGCATTAGTAAAGCTAACCTCTATAAACAGGAAACATGAACATTCACTAACAATACAATGCAAATAATTAAATGCTGTGCCTGTCCGTCTGTGTTTTTATTTTAATTGTAGCTCGTATCATCATCATCATCATCATCATGATCATCATCGTCATCATCATCATCATCATCATCATCATCATCATCATCAATATTATAAGCAATGTCATTTTCGACGCCACCCAGAAGTTTTCAAAACAATTTGGTACGTTTTCAGTGCAGCTGACAACTGTTTACTCTTATGAAAACAATACCTTTAAACGCGCAAATTAAGCACGGCCGGTATACCTTGTATTCCTCCGGTAGTGACTCTGAAGAGTCCCTCGTTACAGCATAGAAGAGGAAAAAGCGTCTGTTGTTGACATGGTCTGGGTGAAATGCAAGCGTGAGCAGCCCTTTCTCATCTCCTCTCTCTGGAGATATCAACAGTCGGCGACTCATATCAAGGAAGAGATTGCTCTTCCACGTCTTAGTCGTTGTTTCATAGATGCGCACTCGGCCCCTCTGAAAGAGTGAAAATTCCAACATATCGATCGAGTTGACTTCAGTAAACTACTCTTTCTTTGTATATCACATATTATGGGCTATAATACCATGACACAGAGACCTTTCCGCAAATATACGTTATAAAAAGCGAAAATTCCGTGAAAATACACTTTCATAGCCAATACTTTTTGCACATAACACAAAGTACATTTTGTATAAAGATAGTCGTATTCAAGGTTATGTTACAGTATGTTGAGGAAACAGAGAGATTATCAACTATTTCACGTACATTCTCTTACTTTTAGAAAAATATCTTTCAGGAAAAAAGTTTTGGTTTTGCAGTTGTACACTTTCCCGATGGTAGATAAAAACACAGCAGTAGATTTCATGTTGCTGTAGAATAAATTCCTTACCTTTTATGACGATTAATCTCAAGAGTACAAACAATTTTGTAAAAAGTTAACCTGCTCCACAACGAAAAGCCGACCAGATCCATCTCCAGCATGCCCCGCCCAAACTGGCATAGACAGCCACTGATTGGTTGGCTCAAAGCATACGCAGCGGGAATTTCCGGTGTCGGGATCAGAGGGCAAAGCCGTCACATCCGGGTAACACATACTAACGTTTTTTGGCGAAACTTTGTCACAAAAGCTGTGAAAGGAAAAGTTGAGGTTGATGGTATTGTTTACAGTGTATGAATATTGTCAAAAGCTGTTAAGCTTTGAAAGAAACTTAGATTGCATTTTGGTTTGCCTCAAAGTTGTGGCAACTAATTAGTCCATCTTGAAAGCCAAAATTTTAAAGAATTAAGTGATGTTTGTTTCAAGCAATAATATCGGCTTTTTTCCAATGACTTTTTGTTTTATTCCGTATTTTTCTAATGTTGCACACTTGGACACATGAGTTTCTCACCTTTGGCAAATGCTTTTCGTAACAGATGAGAAAAGGCAAATATTTGTTTTATTTGCTACGCATTTTGTCCGGTAAGGCGGATACACAGAAACAGGACTTTTACGTAAGATAAAGGTTATTCTATCTAACAATGAGACTACCGCACACGCAAGAAAGTAGACAGTATTGTGGGCTGTATTACGTCATGCAGAACAGCTCACCTATGACCCAAGCTACCACTAATGTCACATAAACCTCTTTACAGCAAAATCTTGTTAAATTCTAAAATGTAGAAGAAAAGAAAAAACAAGGTTGAAGTCTCGCCCTTGTGATTATACAACCAAAAAAAGTATAGATAATACTATGATTTCAGACAATGTGCAAAAAAAAAACATATAGAAATTAAGAAAGATAATGCTAAAACAAGCAAACAAAAACGCAGATACTTTTGCTTAAAACATACTATGAGTGATATCGGTTTTTTGTGTAACCCTTAAACTGACTATGCAATGTCATATTCACATGCTTGTGATACCCAAAATGAAAACATTCTACATTTAACTATTGTTTTTCTCACTCACATTTTAAACGGCTCAGATAAAATATAACACTTTTAGCCATTCCTATGTAACCAAAAGTTTGTATAAGTTGTAAATATTAACATCTACAATGTAAATGATTCTCATTGGCTCACGTTTCGCTATCTAGAATTTGTTATACGCAAATGAAGTTGGGCTGTGTTAGTAATAGACACTAATGTTTACAATTTCTAATCAGTGGTACTTGTTAAAGATAATAATAATAATAATAATAATAATAATAATAATAAAAATAATTAAAATAATAAATATTTATTTTACTGCGCCATTTTCATGGTAATTCAAAACGATGAAATTGACAATAATATACACAGTCATACAAAGTTAAACTAATTGCAACAGTAAATGTCACTTAGTTTAAAAAATTATTTGACAATGATAATATAACACTGTCCCATTTTTTATAAAATATCTCTTCATTCATATAAAACATATTATATTGAAAATATGTTTATAAATCTAAAAATAGAGATCAATCACAAAATAAAAAATTCACCATTTGATAGATAGGTTCACGTCTGAGTATCTTGCAGTATTCGTTTTAAAAGTAAGCATGCTATCACACATATTGTAAATGTGTAAAGATAATATAATTTACTCACGCCAGTGAGTTGTTTCCAATACAAACAAATAATGTTAGTAGCAAAATCTTAGTTAGCAAAATCATAATCCTGTATTGGGAAATTTGAACTTGGGAAGCCGGAGAAAACAAACTAAGCCAGAAGAAAACAAGTACGTGGTTTGTTATTCATACCTGTTTCTGTTGTCAAGAACAGTTGCCTTAGCAAGCACGGGATCAAGAAACCAGAGGAGGTTGCGGCATTTGTCAAAGAAATCGTAGCAGTAGCCTCTGCATAGACCAGGGAAGACGCGAATCTTTGTGCAAAAAACGGTTAAAAAATCATGATTAAATGGCAATAATAAAACAACAGACTCATCTTGTCAGTATCGATATGATATCCTTTGGCATCGATTACCTTTCTCTAGTAAACATAAAGTATGTGGTATAATAAGGTAACAATAAAATCAAAAGAAGTAAGAAACAAAAGGTTAGAAAGTTTGCATGCTAGTAGTTTGGAAACATTACAGTGCTGCAAGTGGTCGGTAGTATGAACCGGCTTTTTAAAAATTGACTAAAAGCAGAGACTCTATGCATACTTGCTGTTCAATTTGAATGAAAATCATGACGGGGCTCATTCAAACAAGACTTGTATGTAGTAGAAACTAGAGCATTCAGTCAACTGACATAACAGAACGAGACCATAAGAGGGATTAAAGTGAAAGGGGTTTTGCGTACGCCGTCAAACATTCCTCCTGCGTATGGTGAACATCTCTGACACAAAATCTCCTTCACGGTATCCTTACATCTTGACCATTCTGTGGCAGAGGCTTGGCTCTGTATGTAGTCTGACCTGTCTCTAAGCTGCTCATCATTGTCAGAACTAGTTCAAATAACCAAACACAAACACGTGGCATTTCAATAACTCAAATTGTAGCATTGCTAGCACTCAAGAATATCTTTGTAAATATTTTTCTATGCACAATTTTCCTAATTGCAGATATAATTAAAAAGCATTTTAAAGCAGTTTTGATTAAACAAGAAATACCCATCGGCCCAGCTCTCTTTGTAGGAATGCATGAGTGGAAAAAAATCACAGTTATACCGCATCATTGAAACAAAAGGAAAAGAATATAAAAAGAGGAAACACAAAGACATACAAAATCAACATGTCTCAATACTTTTTTGCAAAATTTTGCATATAGATATAGAATAGACAATCTCTCTGTTTTTTATATGGTCATCACGATAGAGTATATGGTACAGATTAAAATTCGCAATAGAGAAAAATGTGATGATGTTCTTTATCTAAGATCAAAGATACAGTTTTATCTTACGTGCAGCATCCTGTAGATTCATACTGTTCACAAAAGCTTAAAGCAGTGGCAGGTTGGAACGGACTTCGACCATCCAGGCACTGCCACTGTTCGTAAGACTCAAGGCGTAAACCAGATACACTCAACAATAGAAAAGGAAGCCAAGTCAACATCATCAGAGTAGGAATCTGTTCTTCGTTGAAACTCACTGATTTAAAAGGAAAAATTAAGATTACCCAATGAAATCGGAAACACTATTGTTTTGAAAGTTAGATTTGCGTTCTTATTATTTACAGGCAATTCATTAACACAATTTGTAAAAGCAATTAATGCATGTAGTTTTAAATAATTAATTTTTAAAAAATAGGTAAACAACTATAAAACTTCAAAGGCTAAATGAAACACACACATTATTTTACGTTTTATGACACATGTAGACTCGCTATAAGTTTCTCTATACCTTTCTATACCTAGCTATATGCCTGTCTAAAAAATTAATACTTGAAAAAATTAATTAAGAATCACCCTTACCTAATGGGACCATTCTTACATCACGTTTTATATTGATAGCCTGATAGTTTCACACAAAGTGGTAAAAAACCAATAATGCATGCTGCTTAGAAGCAAACTCCTTATGAAGCTTTTCAAACAAGGAAGTCACACACAAGTAGCATTTGAAGACAAAGTTGTAAAGCAAAACTTTTTAGGATTCCTTTACACTGGATAGAAATCTTTTTTTTTCTTTAAGGCAGGTCATTGACATAAATTGTAAAAGTAGCTTCTGTATGTATTTTAGATTTCGATAATGTTCCAAAATTACAAGTAGTTATAAAATTTTCACCCACACTGCCTCAGTTCAGTCACCTTCTGTACCTATGGCACTTTTATGTATACATGTACTATGTATATCTTTTGAAACAAAAAGAGATAAAAAATGAAGGGAATTTTGTTATGACCCGTGGCCCCTGTATGGTCCAAAACACTTAATGATTCATATATTGTACATGGACTTTTTTTCGTGTTTGAAGTTGTTTTGAGAGATACAATGAACAATCAGCGACATTTTTAGCCATAGCCCTTCTCCTAAATGCAAATGTCTAGATACAAAACATTTATGCGCATCTATCAAGTGCATGCCTAGAATAGCCTAAGTACATTTGTCCTGAAAATTTTTGTCGTGTTTTTTCTCAACCACAACTGGTCTTTCTTTAGAGTCATGTCCTCATTTTCTTTTCCATAATATTTCTCTTTCTTCTTCTTCTTCTTCTTCTTCTTCTTCTTCTTCTTCTTCTTCTTCTTCTTCTTCTTCTTCTTCTTCTTCTTCTTCTTCTTCTTTATCGTTATCTTGTTTTAAAGATAGCATACCACCCCCACCTTTTTAAAGAACATTGATCAAATAATACCAAACATTAATATATCATACAAATAAATAAGGCATGATGCTTTGCGATTCAATTGTGTTGTTTTTCAGTTTAGCCGAGTTCCCATAACATCATTTTTTGTAATCTATTTCTTGTTTCCCTTCTTCTACCAGCTATTTATGCAACATAGCAGAGATACACTATCTTCTCCTGCTACCAAAAAAAAAAAAAAAAAGAACCACGAAAAGATACTTTTTCATAAGAATTCAAAATCCTTTGCTTTATGTACGAACAGGCTTTTGACATTATAAGCAAGAACATAATACAATCGACTGAAAGGTTAAAAAAATTGAATGTGCCTTTATGATCTATTATAATAATTACACCGAAATCTAGAAAACCGTATCCTATTATCATTATTGGTTAAAATATTATTTCAATAAAATTTGCTTGCAAAGTGTGAAGAAAGATCCAGCTCACAAAAAACATTTGCTGTTTTTAGAAGTCTGTATAGTTTGAGTTTCAGCGTTTCCTGCAAAGACAATCCTGACGCGGAAGCATGTACTTTTCAAACCACGCCTTCTTCATGCGACCATCAGCCACCAACGAGATGTGTCAAAATACTGCTTTTCTTTTTAAATCACTGACTTCTCTTGTAACTCCAAGGGAACCTGAAGAATCCCGTGGAATCTAAAAACAGCTTTTGCTTCTGATTTTCTTTCCAAGTCGACACACGGTACATGTTCAAGTTTGCGATGCCTATCTATTTCTGTTAACTTTTATCATTATGTGGTACTGGAACGAGACTCTCTTTTCTCTTCTTCACCAGCACAAAATGTTGATATTATACCCCCCGCAGTTGTGTCCGTTCTATGTAAAAATCTATGTTATTTTATGATTTGAAAAAAAAAAACCTTAACAGCTTTCAAAAGATTCAAATCTTTTAATTTGGTAGTGCTTAGTTTGCAACTTTCGTAATTATCCAACATTGATACGCATAATTACGTCAGCCCTAAAAAGCTTTAGACTTTTTGCTATTTGTCTCAAACATTGTACAGCCGTTTTCAATCAATACACTTATCTAAAGACTAGTAAAACTGTTGTAGAATCCAAACACGAGAAGGGGAATAACCACAAAAAAAACGAAAACTTGACACTGCCTTAGCGTTCTTTGTCAAAATACAAACTTAATGTGATGTTAGTTCAAAGTATAACAAAAATTCGCATTAGGCTCTTCTGGTTATAAAGATTTAAACAAGTTTTATTTTTTTTTCAAGCTGTAAGTTGATAATTATGCTAGTTGTGAAACTATTTGGTTAGTGAAACGGGCATCTACTTTAGAAAAGCGAAAAAACTAGCACTTTTGTAGAAACGATATTCATTCATCTCTCTCTTTCTTTTTCTCTCTCTCTCTATGTCTCCGTGTGTGTGTCTCTCTCTGTGTCTCTCTCTTTTAGATCATTTCGACCAATGAGTCCATGTTTTACTGATTTATCCATAAAACCAATAATAACCTAATACAGTAGTCTGCTTTCTAAAATGTGCAGTCCATGGCACTGGATATTTCTGCTCAGTGTGATAGAAGAGTTGTCGATGACCCAGATGATAAGACCGACCTCACAGAAATTACACTTCAGTAGAAAATCACGACGGAAATATTTTATTCCTCTGTGCATCTGTGGATATTTACTGCAATGGAGCGTTGCGCTATGATTACGAGTTTCATGGACTTTAGTGCGAGAGTTTCAAAGAGTCTGTAGGTGAAAAGTATGGATTTTTTAATATTGATAAGATAGTTTTTGGGATTTCCTTATTTATTTTATTTATTTATTTATTTTATACACTATATTAATCCCTTTTTCGAGAGACTAGATCTACAAAACTAATAATAGGCGATCGTTCTAGATTTTAAAGAGTTATGAAATCCGTAAGTTACTTATAACTACGAATGCTTAACACATTCCATTAAGAAAACAAACTAACCCTTATCTAGGTCTACATTGTACATAGCATGACTAAGGAACTAGACTAGAACAATGTCTAACTTCGTTACAAACACCTATTGATGCCTTTGCTTATTTAGGACCTCAACGCAATAGAAACCTACAAGATGCTAAACGTATTTTAATAGACGAAAGAAGGTAACTGGAAGATCTATGGCTTTGTTTGTGTGTTGCATCATGTCATTTCATATAAAAAAGAAGGAGAAAAATAAAATAAAAAAAACAAAGAAGAAAAACCAGATAAGTTGCAGTTAATTTTTTCTTCAAAAGCGTTTCAAGTAAAATACTGTCACATTCCACACATAGAGAATGAATCAATTCAGACAGTATAGTTCAATCTTTACAGCATTTGTTTTCCTTCTCATCCTCTTCTCATTTAAAGACAGAAAAAAGGAAAAAAAAAGGTTGTTGTTGTCTGCATTTCTTAAAAGTACGCGCCACCCATTATGTTACAACTGTGGCTTTGTATGTCTTCACGAGGGAACCATGGTGGAGAAAGATGTAGAAAGATGACATTATTATCCTCCCGGGTTTCATCTTGCTGGTCACTGGACTGAATAAGACACGGGTCTGTAGATTTGGCTGGCAGGATCAGCTGCTGCTCGTGTGTTATCGATGTTTTGGGTCAGTTCTCGGGGGAATAATTTGGTTGACACCTTTACTGTCACAGCCGGTCGCACGGAAACTGTCATACCCTGTGTGTGTGTGTGTTTTAAATTCATTCGTAGCCTACTTGAATGTTTTGTATTTACAATCATCGTTTTTTTTATAAAGATTTCCAATAATATGTTGCATCGAGACGAGCGCAGATTTCACTTTTAGAAATCACAAACCACAATAATTTTGATTTGTGACTTTGTGTTTCAATTTACCTGTCAAGCAACCTTTAAGTCACTTTTAAATCCATGGCTGCTCTACCTATTAAATTTATCAGAACTTTTATGGGCATTTGCAAATTATACCGGTCTTCATAATGTTTGGAACATGTGAACGTTCTAAACTGTTAATAAAATGGATGCGATTTTGGCGGATTAAGTAATGACTGTAAGAATGGACTCACTGCCAATAGAAAAGTTCCTTTCCTTTTTCGTCATTATATGTCTTATTTATTTATCGTTATCGAAATAACCTGTCTTCATTATTCCCTTAGGTTCATCTTCTTTCCGCCTAACTCTTTTCAAATTGCTCCTAGAGTTTTTTTTGTCTATTTTCTAATACTATATAGCCTAAATCAATTATAGGACTTCTCTATCTCCATCTCTCGTCTGCTCTGTCTTTGTGGCTTTTATTGTACATTGTATGATTTTGTCTGTTTCTCCCTCTCTTACTTTTTCTCTTGGTTCTAAAACCTTAGTTTGTACTGCAAGAATATCTTTTCCTCTATGTAGATATCGACCTACAGGAAAGATAATTAAGTAGGTTTAAAACAGATGAGTCTACAAATATTCTCTGCAGGATTATCCAGAACAGCTAAGTCTGGTCCTGTCGGCGTTAGATCTGCAGGGAAAATTTTGCATTTTAAGTCTAGAACTTGGTTTTTGTTATTTCCATCCACTAGCAAGTGGTTGAAATCTACCTTTGCATCTCCAAAATTTGTTTAACCGCACGTAGCGTATAGGTTTTGTACCAGACATGGCTAATTTTAGAAGATTGATTGGGCTTTGAAGACACTTACTGTCATTTCTCGTTGTTTTTAATCGTAGGTCTAGACCTATGGAATCACTTCGCCCGATGTAAATAAACGACAAAGACAAGCTTTCTTTCTTGTAGTAATGTAATTTAAAAAAAATACTTTTCTACATTTGAACATAAAGTCAACACATGTAGGTGCATAACCCTGAAATAATGAATATTTCTATAATTGCCTAAAGTTGGCGTTTTTAACATAATTTGTAAAAAGCTTTCTTAACAAAACCTTTTCCTAACCGTATTTTAACAAAAAAAGATATATTATACATAATAATACATTTTAGTGAAAAATCCTAACAAAAAAAACCCTTCCTAACGCCCTTCAAGTATATGCCTTCCGACCCTAAATAATGTACAAAAATTGACATCTATTTCCCACCAGGTTTTTCCGCGTCTTGCCCCATCGATCTCACCCCAACCTAAAATGACCAGTGTCGGCTGCCTTGACACGAGTGATAAGACTTATTTCGAAATCTGACCCTGTGCATTGATCAAGAACAAATGTGCTCGCACAATAAAACTTGTAAAAGTAGATGTTTTCTGTTCATTTTACGCATCTTACATTTCGACAAGACAAATAGCTCTGCCTCTTTATTATTAACTTACACAGGATAGTTTACAAAGTTAAAAGCTCTAACCTTTTTTTCTGAAGATGAATCTTTTTTAAAAGCAACAAAATGGGTAGAGATTTATATAAACAAAAATAAGACCAAGAAGCAAATTATTCACAAAATTATCGATCTTATGTCATACTTATAGTAACCTCTTTTTCTCAACCCCTAGAATAAATAATGCCGGCTTCATCATACACATCTTGTTATAGATAATCAAGTTGGGATATTTACAAGTAGTGAGATCTTTCCATATATATGATCTATCTACTCCGAAGGTTTCGTATTACAACCTAGATTAATTTGTTAACACGAAAGCCCAAACGTACCGGTTTATTATATTATTTCGTTTATTTTGATTTATTATATCGGGTGTCTTTATCTGCATACAAAGGATACGGGTAAATTGTAAAAAGATGATAAATAGTTTTATTTTGCCTTATAAAATCTTTCGTTTACTTTAAGCTTGAAAAAGTAAGTAATACAGATGCAGCCGCAGAATTTGCAGAAAAAGCATAAGTGCTATGTTGCCCCCTGCTTGTAAAAAGGATGCAGTTTATTTACTAAATTTTATCGAAGAAAGAGTCTGAGAGTCTACTGAAATTGAACTAAACTTTACAATGGCATGAAATGATACATCTAATAGTATTGTTTTCTCCATGAGTCCTACACAAGTTGTTTCTACCAACCTGTGTACAATACTACACCGCAACTGACCACCACTCAATCAAAGAGGTTTAATGTATTGGCTAGGACACACACTAGCCTAGCATGACAGCGACCACCTCCGATCAATTGTAAACATTTAAACATGATCGCGTCTCTCCCACTATTTGGCTGAGAAGTTGTTAAAGGTTATTTCTTTCCCTCTTCCCGGTTTCTCTTTTTTTTTTTCTATCTTGATCTTTCCCTGTCTCAATTTTCCCTACCTCTCTTTTAGTAGCTTTGTACAACTGTGTGCTCTTTATTACTTTTACTTCTCTTCTTTGCTTTGATGATTGGTGTTATTTGAATGCCAGTAGTAACGACGAGAACACAATAATTATACCTCGAGAGTTAAAAACGAATCTCCAGTTGATAATTTAGTGACACTTTCTCAAGACTCTCAAAGCAATGAAACCACCGTTATGTCCCTCACCCAGGACTAAAAATCTAAACCAAGAAGATGCAGCCCTCAGTGATGAAGCTGTGCTTTGACAGTATCTAGAAGGCATTGGTGATAGCTGAGACCCTTGCATTCAAAATACTCACTGTTAAAATGGGAGTAAAAGCAAGCTGCTCATGTTCTGATCAAGTAGCTTTGACAGCGTGTTATTACTGCATTTCTTCTGTTTTATTCCCTTACAAAGCATTTGAGGGTTGAAATGAAACCTATTTAATTTCAAAGCAAGCGCGCTTTTGAGATTAGTAAAAAAAATAAAGATTCATATAATTATAATTTAATAATTTCGTCATCTTTAGTAATAGACCTTGCAATACCACGAATACACACCGAGTTGGAAAAAATTTAAATAGTTATGATGAATAAAAACTGAGAATATAATTCGCTAACAAAAAGTTATACCCCTACTTTAAATATCAAGAAAAGTTAAAACAAATAAAGTAATATAAATCATTTTCTAACTGAATAAATGAAACATAGATTTGATAACAGTTCATGTCCAATGGCGAATTAGGGCACAGGGATAAACAATAGATGATAAAAACTCTTTCAAACTTCTAATTCATTTTGTACAAAAATACAGGACAAAACAGATTGCACAGGCTTGCTATGGGAGTTCTTTTGTGAAAGTGAAGCCGAATATAAGTTAGCGTCACAAATCATTTATTTAACATAAGTTTATCTTTAATACATTTTTTTTAATCGGTACCTTCTACATTTCTGGCCTTGTCTGTTAGGAATACAAAGAAATTAATTTTCTTATTTGAGGAGGAAAAAAGCCTGCTGGAACTACAACACAACAACAATGTAAAAGGTCGGCTTTGTATCCGTATTGACGTGACTTGTATAAAAGGTTGGGGATGAAAGATGCTCCTAGACATCAGGGGAAAAGCCACCTGAGGGCAGGTCGGACCCTGACCTTGCTATAATGAATAGTGCTCGTTTCCTATCGATTGCTACACGCTGTTTCTTCGGTAACCTTTGCTCGTGATCAGCAACCAATTTTTGTCCTAATAGGCACACTTAGCTGAAACAGACGATGATAGAATGTGGACTCCTTTTAGTTCATTAATGTACTTAATTGTTGCTGTACTTGGTAGAATGAAAATATACGACTTTCCATGTTATTATTAGAATATGAAAAAGTGTACAAGGTGACGACGACATCACATAATTATACTTGGAGGGTTAGAAACGACCTCATCTTTGTTGGTATGGGCGTATTTTGACATCAATTGCTATAGGTGTGTTTGCCCTAAATTACTAATAGTTCTTGACTAAGTTAAGTAAAACCAAATGTTTTAGCATGTTACGTCTTCGAAAGCTGCAACTGTCCATAGGGTCCCAATGAAACCAATTTTTAGAAGTAAAAATTTGGGGTCACTTCAACGGTCAATCATGAATGTCCGTCTCTCTTACAACACAAGCAAAAATATGTTTACCATATTTTATAGAACAACAGGGTAAGAATCCATATAGTTCCATCTCAATGTTGGTCTATTTTTGAATGTTTAGGTACTCGTCATAAAGAGAATTCTTAACTATAACAGCTTATATAGCAACATGACTTTATTGTGAACTTTTCCTTTTTTAAATACTGCCTAGAACACGGATATCTTTATTAGCCTACCTAAAGATTAAGAGGTGTTGTGCAGGATTCCCTAAGGTTACACACATACTTCATCTACCAGCAACATTAGTGTGTCTCAATAAGACCTGATTTGACCTTTATTATTGGACTTGATAATATATAATAACCATCTCATTAAATCTATGCTTATATTAGACAGTGATATCGTACGATATCTGAGCCCTAATTTGACGTGTGTGTTGTTTTTTTTTTACAAAGTTTCCATCTCGTTAGTTAGATAATTATGCGTGGGCCTACGCGCCTAAGGGAAAGACTGTTATTTTGCAATACTCTGAATCACTGTAGTCGTCAAAATTCCTTTTTTTCCACCGAATATATCATTGAGTATATCAAATCTGAACATTACCTTGAACCGCAAAGAGGCATCTTGCATGTTTTGAAAATGGACCTTTAAAAAAAATGTTAACAGTGAGGGCCATAATATTTTGAGATGATGCCGAAAACAGCAATTTGTTCTATATTCTTAAATCCCTTACATTACCAAGTTTGTAAATTGTTCAGGCAGTCGTAATAAATTTACAATGAAAAGTATGAAACTCTATAAACAAAGAGTCTGATGACGACTTCGCCATAGGCTTTTCTATTTTTTTTATTTCAAGATTGTTATAACACATTTATAACGACGTGACGATCAATAGCAACTTTCAAGAGATTCTAATGCATAAAAGAAACTAACCCAGCACATGGCCAGACATTTGGCTTAAAAAGTACAAGCTTTCGAGATTAAAAAAAGTATAAATTCGTTCTGGAAAGCTCTTTTAATGTTGTTAGCAACTTGAAATTTCTGCAAAGCAAAAAACATTCTCACCCGACAAAATTAATAAGGAGGCGCATTTTCGTGTCGAAAATAGTTGTTTTTATTTGAGCACTAAATCGGTTTCTGCACCCAGTTTTCAATGCCCACCACATGTTTTTAAAGATATCAATAGAAAAGACCGATCTTCGTTTGTTTTATGCAGATTAAAGTTATAACATAATTCGTTTAAAAGAAAAACAAAATATGGGTTATAGTCTTCCACCGACTCAAGACTTTACATATTTCCCCCGGCAGGCCAATACACACCAAAGCAAATTCAACTCATATTTCAGAGCATTACAGCACGGCTGCCTGTTAGGCGCTCAAATACTAATATTCTATAAATTTCAAGCACTGCCTATAGCCAGTACCCATTTTACAGGTGAGTGGACTAATTATAATTTTTTTAGAAGTAAAGTTATTTATTAGTTTTAGGTAGCAGTGTTGTATTTTAATTGGACTTGAAATGTTTAATTCGGCTTTTATTGAGAGGGCAATGCAGAAAGAGAGAGAGATGGAGAGAAAGACAGAAAAAAATTTAGAAAATGATAGAATGACCGAGTGAGAGAAAGACAAAGTCAGCAAGCAAAGACAGACAGATAAAAAGGTATATGCATAGATAGATAGACAGACAGAGATATAGATAGATAGATAGATAGATAAGTAGAAACATAGATAGATACTAAACCCACAATCCAGATTACATGGGAGTTTCATCTAGATTTTTACTCACATTCAAAGTTTTGGCACTTATTTCATTCGTCCTGAAACTAGATTCTTACTTATGAAGAAAATTTATAGTTAAGTTTATTTAAAACTCGGCAACAAGACCTATATTTTTGACACATCATACATTTTATACAAACCCTCTAGAGCATTATTTAATCACTAAAATGTTTGTCTTTTTTCAAGAACAACACCCTTCTACTCACATGATTATCCGTGATAATTTCAGCTGCCTTGAGGTAACTAGTAAAGAACATTTTTTACAACGCATAACGTACTAACTGCACTAAGCCCTTTCCACGGGCACCCGTAGAAGCATTTACTAAACAAATCATTACCGCCTGAACTCACAAGTCTGTATTCAAAGTGCATTCCTCTAAAATTCTGACAAAATCTTACAATATCAAAATAGTAAGGTACTTATTGAACGTCCGAGTACAGCGAGGAAATCTCAAAGACTAAACGTTGACTTGCCGATAAAGGCAGGGTTTGAACCTCGGACCTCTAGATCCGAGAACCAACTGTCTTTCGTTACACCATGACGCCTTACTCATTTTTATAAATTAGTGTCTAAACAATTGTAACGGATCAATCGAATGATATATTGTGCAATAGTTATCGCATTTTGTGGCGTTGAGTTGTATAGATCTCCTAGATTATGAAAGTACACCTTTTGATTCGTAATCTACACCAATTAGTTCTTTTGTAGGTCGTACCATTGTTTCTTTGTTATCAACTTCTAGTATTAGTAATTTAACTAAATAAAACACTGGTATCTATTATTACTTGTTTCAAATAACCAATTACTTTTACAACGCGCGTTTCTTTATAATTCAAGATCAGGCAAGCCAATGTATGATGCCTTCGACAGACTTTGATTAACTTCTCGATGAGGCGTGACCCTGAAGTATACTGACAAACCATGCTAACAGATAAGTTATTACAATTTTAATGCCAATAGCGCTCTCCGAGATGAATTTCTTTTCTGTGATAAATGCAAAAACCTTATACACACCTAACATTCACTCTGATTTTACTTTATATGACTTATTCATTCAAAAGAGGGAGAAAAAAGAGAAATTAAAAAAATAAGTTCAATGCCTCAAAACTTAAAAAAAAAGACCTCCACAGTCGCATTTTGAACGAGCTGAAAGAGGAATGAGTCCCTTTGAATTCTTTAAGAAATTCGAAATACCCCTCGGTCGGTCAATCCAAGATAGCTAATGAAATTCAAACAACGAACCGAGCTAAAACTTTTCGAGTCAGACTTTTATAATTATCTCTTAGAAATCGATTCCGTTCGAATCCAGCTCCACGTGAGTAAACAAAAAAAAGTTCTCGATTCTCTGGCGTAATGTCTGGAAAATGATGCCTAGGCCTATCTCACCAACGGATTTAGACTCCATTCCATTTGTAAAACTGAACCACTTGGCTCAACCTTTCTGTCTTTTACTGTTTGATTTTACAACGCATTAAATTGGTAATCTAAACTATGTGTAATTCAAATTTCTGAAATCCATAGGACGAAATTTATAAGACATCTGACAGCAAGATATACAGCCAAGGTAACTAAAATCATTCTTAACAATTTTACAAAGGGTGTTGTCATGCCAGAACCTTAAATGTATTTGAAACATAGCAACGTCTCTTTAGGAAACTTTCTTTTTTGGAAAAATATTGAATGAAAGGCATGCTAAAATATTGAATAATTGTAATGCTAAAATTGAATGAAGGGTATTATGAAAGACGATAATGTTTTTATGAGAAAACAGGGTTTTTTGTTTAATAAAATTTCCATTTCGATTAGAAAAAAAAAAGAAAAAAAGCCATTCTTAAAAAGCCTGTAAAATATTTTTACACAGGTCAAGAAAAAAAATTAAAAACAATTCTTTTAAAAGGCAGTTTTGATGAGGACAATGTTAAATAATTTTTTGTTCTCAACTTTATATTCCTGATTTCATATTTGGCTGATATACCCTGCGTGTTTTAAAAATAAACTAATGTTAAATCTCACCACATAGGCTCTTTTGAGTTACTAAATAAAATTGTAAAAGAAATATTCAATCAGTTAACAAGGAAAATGTATGAGAGGGGTTAATGAAAAAAACAAATGGGTTCTTTTCTGTTACAAAATTTCAAGCAGACATAAAAAACATGGCTTACGATGATGAATAAAAGACAAAGACAAAAACATACTTATGAGCAGCACGACAGTCTCAACCTCTTAATCAATCTAATTTACACGTAATAAAATCCAAAACAAACTAAATAAAATAAGATAATTAGATATACAGGATAGAGCAGAGGAGAGAG
>BMAT01000598.1:57716-72040 GCA_019649035.1 Elysia marginata
TCATTATCACTGATGTTAGAGCGACCGGTCTGTAGTCATTCAGTGTTTTTCAATGAAACCTATGGGTAAAGTCAAAATACAGCTCCTTAATATAAATAAAATATGTAAACTGCGTTGTTGCTTTATTTTTTCTGTAAATGCGATGACGCTTTAGAAAAAAAATTAATACTTTTTTTTTTCAAATATTCAATATCATATGGAGAAGAAATAACTTTGTGATGGTTTTTCTTCAAAACTCCATAATTATGGTTTTAGACGCATCGCTTCCCAGATCATTAGCAAATTATTACATGTCTTGCGTCCCTCAACCAAAAATGAGACTTAAATCAAAGGAATCACCTTTGCAAAATGTCATGACATATCAGTGCTTGCAGCTACACCTACTTTTATTATATAAATCCGTGAAATGTTTTTCGCAAGAACTCAGCACCAGTAATTGTCGAGTCAGATTTCAAAACTATCATAAGGTTTGAAGCATCAAGAAAGTCATATGATATCATTGATGAGAAACAAAGATTTGAATTAAAAAAGGATAAGATAAAAAGATAGATAACACTTTCTCACAAAATCGTCTAGGCCTACTGATTCTTTTCATGTAACTTAATCGTTATCAAGTTTTCTTTGTTTGGCAATAAAGGAAGATCCTCATTATTCTTGAACGTTCGTTGTTCAAGAGACCAGAGGCCTGGAAAAGTAGATGGTTAATAGAAATTCTAAACGTCTAAAGTTAGATAAAAATGGCCCAAGGAGTTAGTTAAAATAAAAAAAGAACAAAACCGTGATTTTAAAACAAAGCTTCTGTGAAGCGGGCAGACATTTTAAAGGCGGGAACAAGTATGAACAAAAGATGCTCTAAGTTTCAAGATTGAGGCTGTACTATTTGCTTTGAGATGTATTACACAGTACAATCATTTAATATGTGTGCAGTGATGAAAAAAGCCAGCAGAAAACTGTCTTAATGATGAGCCTGCCCAGTGATTTTAAAAAGTTTGAGGATGATATTTTTTATGCGTATAAAAAGCCAATAACTTAATGTCTTGAGATTTAACGTGCGTCAGTAAAACAAACTAGTAAAAAAACAGCAAACAAAAAAAACTAACAGCTGAAAAATGCAGCTTCTCGGTTTTTAATATATCTAGGAAAAACACCAGCGAAATCAAATAGCTAAACTAGAAATAGGGGAGCGTTAAATTTGCTTTTTATATATAACCTTGGTCGATTCACGATCATTGAAAAAAGTTCTCCATCTCATGTCGTAGCCGTCTGAGTCAGTCTGTTTGACAGTGTTCCATGTCTGATCATGTTCCATGCCTGTTCTCTTTTACCGGTACTCTTTGCTCTTCCTGGCGGCCTGATGCCGCGCTGAGTTAAGTACAGTACAGTATCTACTCTTGTAATGATCTCTGCTGGATTACAACGGATGGACATTAACTGCCCCCCCCCCTACCCCCTTTTGCGTTTCCATCATAAATTTACGCTATGACTTAGGATTATCTAAGTGCTCAAATTTAATTTGTTCTTAGCTTCTTTACCTAAGACTTCCACGACAAATACAATCATGCCAAAAGGACTGAGTCCGTTTAATCCAGACTCGTCTCATATTCATACCATACAGCAAATGTTACACTGGATTAAAATGACATGACATTCAAACGCTGCGCAAACTTAACATAGAATTGTCATGTCTAAATCAACGAGTTTTAGGTCCTTTCTTTTTCATTGAATACTTTCTGCAAAGAAATAGCAATATCATTGTAATAAAATCTGTTTAGCATTTGCTAAGTAGTTTATTGCTCAAAGACTATCTCATTAAACTTTTGAAACGTATTAACTGACAGGTTTTTTGAACTTTAGAAACATTATCTTTGACTACCATGCATTTAAATTGGACAGTGCTTAAAATTAAAGACCGCATTGCCATTTAAAAACAATAAAGATAAAAAAAATTACTTATTCAAACAAAGAATGGCTTTTGTGAAGCCATTACCAAATAAAAGCGAGAAAAACCGAAACTGAAACTGTTAATAATACTAGATGGAAATCTGATAACCACAAATGAATTTAAATACATTGTTTACAAGCAGAGGATTTTAAAATGGCCCTAGATTGTCTATTTTCACGGTTTACTACTGTTTAAATTCAACTTTCAATTATCTCCACCCTGTAGCTTTTGAAAAAAAATAAATGAACGAAACAAAAAGCATTAGCAATTACTTTGTGCTGACGTCTACGAAAAAAAGTCAAATGGCAAGTCGCAGTCGGTATTACACTTGGATTTTTTTTCAAATGAAGAATTAAACCAAAACTGTACTTGTAAACTTAGGGTTCCCGGACGCAAGCGGATTATTTTCAGTCTGTTAATCTCATGTCTCCTACACGGAATCGGAATTTCCGGCCGCTCGGGGTTTTTAAGCTTTAGATTTGTTGACGAAATTTCTTTGTAGATCGTGACAGACCGCGGGGTCGCCGACGATTCAGCCTCTCGTTAAATCTAGAAATAGTTTGATTTGGGGCTCAGACAGAGTTAAACGTTACACCACCGCTTGCTCGAAAGAAGAAATCAACATGAGACATCATGTACTTGGCATTTCCAGTTCCGGATTGAAAAAAAAAACAACAACTGGACAATGGTAATCGAAATTGAGTTGCAATCATAGCGTCTCTCAACAGGGCTTTTGCGGGAGTGACTGGGACAGATAGTGAGAGAAGGAAAATAGAAATAGAAGAAGGAAAAAATTAAGGATAAGAAGAAGATGAAGTAAAAAAATAATAATAACAAGAAAAAGAAGAAGAAGAAGAAGAAGAAGAAGAAGAAGAAGAAGAAGAAGAAGAAGAAGAGGAAAAGAAGAAGAAAAAAAAAGAAGAAGAAGAAAAAGAAGAAGGACAAGAAGAGCAAGAGGAAGAACAACAACAACAAAAAAAAACAACAACAACAAAATGAAAAAGTGAAAAGGAGATATACAGTATTAGGGCTATTTAATTTCTCGAAGGTGACAAAACAGAAAAAAAAAGAATAACCTAACATTTTATTTAGTCAACATTTTCGGTTCGCTAATAAGAGTTTTGATCGTTTATGTAGGGAAAATCTGATCAGTTGTTATGTCATTGTTCTGTAATTATTAACTCTGGATCCTGTCTAGTTAGAACAATATTAGAAAGCTACATATTATTTCCTAATTAAAGTAACAGATGAGGAAGATGGTTTTCAGGAAAGAAAAAACAGAAACAGATAAACTAGAGAGAAGCCTGGGCTACTTTTATAAAATAACTAACTACAACAAAGTTCTTTCTTAATAGTGGAATAGTGGGAATCCTATTCATATTTTTTGTCAAATTGATATCATCATCGATTTCATCATAAAGTAGGGGAGAACGGATCAAACTGGGACACAAATTATCACCCTACACTTTTTGTGTCTTTACACCAAACTATTACATTGCAAGCTACTTTTTGTTTAAGTACCATAAAAACACCCAAAATGAAAAAAAACAGGCGTTATTTCAACATATTCTGTTTATTCAAACTTTTTTTACAAAGTCCCAAAGACACATATGACCATCGCGGCAAACTGGGACACGTGCAGGTAAACTGGGACACTGCTGAAGGCAAAATGGGACACATAGGGCAAACTGGGACAGACATTCAAAGTACAACTACATGTATAAGCAACACAAACTTCCAAGAAGACACATATTGTCATTTTAAGTATTTATCGATTAATTCTAGACACCTTAAATTAATAACAGGCAATCAAACAAATACATTTAGCTATGACATTTTCTGTGAATGACAACAAAGTAAACAACCAAAAATTCTTTTTTAAAAAAAACTTATGAGTATTTGACTTACTTTTTCTAACATTAGAGTAGAAATGACAACCAACCCAGAAATAGATGATTCTAGCTGTGAGAATTGCATTTCTTTAAAGTTTGTTAGGGAAACGAGTTTTAAGAAAAAAAAACAAAGTCTTTATCTGACGTCAAATCTGCCAAAGTCATTATTAAAAATGAGTTCTTCCTTGGTGCGTTTAGTTGTTCCCTGAAATTTAGGAACTAGAAGAACGTTTGCTTTGGGAAAGCTTGCAATATCATCCTGCCCTGATTTAATAAACTTGTTTTTAATTTTGGTGCTTCTTCTGAAAAATCCAACTTCTAGATCTCCGTCCTCATCTTCTATTTTGAGGACGTGCCCAATGTAACAAAATTTTGATTTTGCTGCTGCAAATTCACAAAGCACATAGTATGATCCTAAGGGAACTTCTGCTACAGAACCAAAGTCCAATGTTTCCTCACAGCTATCGGAGTCTGATCCGGGTAAGTCACCAATATCAGCATCCATATCAGAGTCATTTCCATCTTCAAAAAGCTGCCGTGACGTTTTCAGCTTCTTCACGATTGTCTTTGAAGGGGTGAACAGACTCCGTTTTACTTGCTTCATTTCAGGGGTTGATGCTGCTACCATTTCCCTTCCCGCTGGTCGCTTTCGTCGTTCTTCTTTTTTTTGGTTCAGCCTTTGGATATCCCCTAAACTCTGCTGAAGAGATAGGGGCAGTTGTTTTTCTTGGTGTTGAAACTTTCTTTGAAGAGGTTCCGGGCAAACATTCTAGTTCTATGTTGTGAACTTTAGCAGCTTAAGTACCTTCTTGTGTAACTTGAGTTTCTTGTAGCGCAATGGGTTGGTCCGTGACGGCAGATGGCAAATAGTCCACACCGTGAAGATTGTCAGGTTCAGGGACCATATTCCAGACACCTGTAACCCAGACTTGACATTCTGTGGCGTGGACGCCTTCAGCCATGCCTCATTCATAAATGAAGCCATGATATAAATGGTCAAGATTTCTCCTGGACTTGGAAGCATAAAACTGTTGGCTGCTGCGTTGAAAAATGTTTTAAACGGCCCAAAGACTGTTCTGTGAGGCGGTTGCGTTTTGTTACTTGTGTGCGGCGGGAGAGTTATAATATGGACATATTTTCTTCAGCCAGCGTGCGTGCGGCTAAGGTCAGGTGACTCTGGTGGTTGTCCATAATCAATATTATTTGTCTGTCTTTAGTTGGACGGGCGGCATCTGGCGATCATAATCCTCTATCTCTCTAATCGCCAGTCTAGTCTATCAGCTCTGCAGAGCTCTGTGTTCTTCCACCCAACGAGTAAGTGCGTCCAAAAACTACTCTCTCTGCTTAAAACCTACCTCTTGTAATCGAACTTCCCTGTGGTAACTATGAACTCCAGCCACCGTTGCCTCATAAAATCTTCCATAATTTTTTTTTGTCTCGGGGATAAAACGTCGCACATAATTTTCCTTCGGTGTCACCCTCTTCTAGGACTTTTTAGCCGTACGTGGTACTGTGAACATAAACATAAAACATCTCTGTCGTTTCCAAAGACATTTACCCCTGTAGGTCAAGGCTCCAAATTCATAGTAAAGGACATGTTTGATGGAACACTGAAAGATTTTCCGTAAAACTTTAGATTTCTATTTTATCAAGTTAGTTTCATTCCTAAAATTGCTGTTTAGGCCTGAATAATCTTGCTTTTTTGTGTTTTTTACACTGACCACAAGAGATTATCAATATCCTTAGGTATTTGAACTGGAACTATCTCTTGCAACGTTTTATGTTGAACTTATATTTTACTTTGGGTGTTTGCATTCTTTGACATCACGATTGTCTTCGTTATTCTTAATAATAAGACTAAAACCCATAGCGTCGCTTTCTTTTAAAATCGTAGCTAGTAAATTCTGAGGATCTATTTCAGTCTCCGTAATAGATACCCTGTCTTCATCATGCCGGTTCTCGTAAATATTTGTGCTACCAAACAAGGTACCAGGAAACCCTTTAATTTGACGCATGGTTGCTGAATAGGGTAATAAAATCCGGAGACGTAACGCATCCTCTCCTTATACCTCCCTTTATCTAATAAATAACACGGAGTTCATCATCCATACGAATCGCTACCGTACGCTCCTGTTAAGGTGCTCCCTCCAGATGTTACGGTAAGCTTGTGCTCCAACGACCTGGGTTAGACGACCATGAATATAGAATAAACAGATCTTAAGAAACAAAGAACTCAACTACACAGGTGACAGTCTAGAACAAATATTTATTTGCTATCAAAATGTAAATATTCAGTATAAGATAATATCTGTAACAGGCAATGACATAAATGACTGATATAGTATTAAGGAAAGACAGAGAGGCAGACTAGATTTCAAATAAGAATACAATGCAAACAGTTGCAACAAAGATTCCCAATTTACAACAGAAAGTATAGTTACCCAAGTTAGCAAACCTCATTAGCTAATCAGACCAAATAAAAGAAAAATACGAGAAAGTTTGAGTTCGATTGAATACTTATAGTCTTTAAACCCCAACGGCGAAGGCTCTGCTGAGATGAGATTACACGCAAGTGTTACCGCGTGCGGCCAGACGAGACAGATAATTATGCAGAACATGGGACGTCAAGGTCACCACACGTACCCTCAGACAGGTTACACCGGGACGCCGGAACAACACAGACCCTCAGGAGCTAGGTAGCGTCAAGTGGGTGTCTGGATGTCAAGAAGGAACAGACCCTGACCAGAACAGCAAACGCCACTAGACGGCTGCAACGTGACTGAAGCCCCACAGTTGAGCAGCAAACTGACTCAGTAGCCGGGTGATCTAGAAGGTTGAAATTCTGCTGGCTATTCTAGAGCACATAGAATACTTTCTATACACAATGTTTAGACGTAAAATAATCTAGAAATAACAGAATGAGCTAGTACTGGGGCCGGCTACGAACTCCTGTTATGAACTATTATAATTATTACCACACTAAATTCTGACCAAAATACAGTATGGCCTTCAAAGAGGTTACCAGACTGCATAGTACCACAAGTCCTCAGGGAATATGCCATTGGATCTTGACTTGCAAAGAATATTAGAACAACTTATACTTGGAGAGATTATACCCCCAAGACTGTCGTAGAGATAACTTATTCGTATATCAAAATTAATTTAACAAGCTGGCTAGAAAGACGTACTCATCACAGCAAAGAGGTAATTCAACAAGAACAAGAACGTGAGACGAGGAACTCGGTAGTCACAAAAGTATTGTTTTACACAGTCTGGCAGTGTAGACACACACGCACACAGATGATGTTGCACTAACAAGTACGAAGCACAAAAAATGCAAAGGTCAACAAAAAATACAAGACCTGCAACATAAAACTTGTCTTTACAGCTCCTAATAGACATCTTCATAACTCTGAGGTCTTTGTCTCCGATATCACTCACTCACTCACGCAGTCCCTCGACCTGTAGGTTAGTCGGGGGGATCTGAGGGCAGAAGAAGCAGTTTTCTGTCGCCATGCATCTCTGTCTAAGGCTGGCCTGACCAGTTCGTACATTGCCATTCCGGTCTATTCCTTGATGTTATCACACCAAGACTTCTTTTGTCGTCCTCGTCTCCGCTTGCCTTCCACTTTGCCCTGGAGAATTGTCTTGGAAAGGCTGTCTTGTCTGGTGACATGTCCAAATGGCCAAACCAAGCCAGTTTCCGCCGTTTCACTGTCACCAGTAAAGGGTCTTGCGGGCCAACATATGCAACGATTAATTCGCGGACAGACTCGTTTGTTACGTGATCTTAGTACGAGATACGGAGTAGCTTCCTCAGGCACTTGTTTTCAAAAACCTGTATCCGTCTCTCCGTATCTGCCAGTAGCGTCCACGTTTCACACCCGTATGTTAGTATGGAGCTTACAAGGGACCTGAAGAGTTGTGTTTCGCCTTGAAGCTAATGGAGCTCTTCCAGACTTTTCCGAGCTTGGCGAACGCTGCTGTTGCCAAAGCTATTCGAGTGCAAACTTCAACAGTCGAGCTACCGTCCTCATGCAAGGTGGCACCCAAATATTTAAATTTATGTACCAACTCCAGGGGTTCGTTGTCCATGGTTATGGAGGCATCGTTGACCCTCTCGCTACTGACCATGACTTTGGACTTCTCTGAACTCACTTCCATTCCAAAAGCTTTGGAAGAAGCCACCAGTCTGTCGGTCAGGACCTGCAATTCGGCTTGTGATCCGGCTATTAGGTCAATGTCGTCAGCAAAACGTAGATTGCGTACTGGTCTTCCGCCAATGGAGATTGTTGGACTGTGTTGGTGCAGAGTGACCTGCATTATCCGCTCGAGAAATATGTTGCAGAGCACAGGAGAGAGGAGACAGCCCTGTCTAACGCCAACCGTCGTCATGAAAGAGTTTCCAATGGTGTTGTTCAGGAAAACTGCTGAGTTTGAGTTCATGTATAGGTTTCTACAAAATAACCATGACATTGTCATGTTAGACTTGTTCAAACGCTTTGGTGTAGTCAATTAAACATAAAACAAGACTTTGTTGACCCCCAACGCTCTTTCAATGATCATTTTAGGATATGACATAAGCTTGCCCTTTTCCTTTAAAGGATCATTGATTTCGGGTTCTACCTCACTCCGCGCTCTTTTTACCAGTATGCTTAGTAGTAACGTATTTAGAAGACGCCTGCGATTTATGGTCCAGTGTAAAGTCATAACCTTTCTAGATAATGCGATAAAATAGATTATAAGATATTGCGGGGTATCTTTTAATTGTCATAATGATATTTTCATTTAAAAAGATGAAGCTTTCTTTCTCCACCGTAAAATCGTTGGGCGCCTCTATAGCTTCTATTCCTTTTTTGCCCGTACCTTTTCTATTCTTAGGATGAACCGGTTGGTTTAATATTGACAACTATCAATTATATACCTGTAGATTTAGGTACTTTAAAAAAGTAGTTAATAGCTGCGGTCTGTGGTTTTTTGCAGGTTAGTTAGTTAATTTCACCGGTTCCTCCGCCTCATAGAGTCGCGACCTTCCCTCTTCCCAGCCCCTTATGGGCAGACCAGGCGTCACCTTTGATCAAAAGTTTGCGTCGTATGTCGTGCTATGTTGACTTTGTTAGAGATAGTAACCTATTGCTATTCTAATCGGGGCTCAGTTTCAATAATGTATAGAGGAAAGGACATCATTATGAGAAGCATTGACAAAGGAATGAAGAAGAGACCAGCTAGAGCATTTCCTTCTTCAAGGCAATGCACCGCGTGGTGCTGACAAGCACAGATAGAAGTTTGAGTGACATGTATTGTGGCCCTGTATTCCTCGCACCAGAGCATTTCCTCATGGGGGTGTAGTAGACTAAGTAGATAGCGATGATGATCAAATATACAGGCATTGTGTTCTCTCCCAGCCAAAGTATTACCTCGTACAAGGCAGCACTTCAGCTGATAACTTAAAAAATTAACTAAAAAGAACCAATATTACATTCAGAATTCAGAATATTCCCCGTAAGGGACTTTAAGGAGTAAGTACCCCAAGTAAGGGGTTAGTTCTGAGAGAGAAACATAGTATAGTAGCACTTAGAATGCTAACTTCTGGAAACAAAGAGGGCACAATATATTTGAAAGATATTCGACATTCAACCCATCTACACAGTTCCTTCTCCGACTACTAATGTTCTGAGTGGAAGATTTGGCGAAGAGAGGTTATAATGGCGAGGAGAAGAAAAAGAGAGACAGAATCAAACAGTTGGGTGTGAGAAATGTAAGAAAAAAAAGAAATGCACCACCTGTGCTTGGGAAGAACGGCAAAGAGTTTGTTATTGTTACACCTATCTAACGAGATCGACAATCTTCTGTGGCCGACACATAACGAGTCTTCTATCATGCACTATCCCATATATTAGTAGCTATTATAAAACATAGTCTGTATTTTATTGGCATCCAACAGTCTGCTTTTCAATTAAAATCCAAAGAGTTTTTATTGCCAACAAAGTGAATCGAACAACGACAAAAAGAAAAAAAAACAGAAGAAGGGCAGAGAGAAGATTGTGGTGGTAGTAGAAAAAAGAAGTCACAGTGCGCTCTGTGAAGGAGACTAACGTTGAGAGCAGACAGTTTCTTTTTTTGTGAGACACGCAGAATTGCTTCAACAACTTTACTCTCATTTCTAGCTCTAATGTTATTTTGGACAGTAGGATTTGCCGTACTTGACTTTGCCTATACACATTTTAGCAACCAGAATCATGAAGTTAATATCTGCTAGTTTATTTTTGTCATCGCAGTTTTGAAGGTCAGATTCTATGATTTCAAACATGGCATTTTTTTCAGTTATTGGAATTTTTATATGTGTTTTACCTGCAATATAGTTGTTAACCTGTTCCCTGACTTCAAATAATTTTTTGCAACGATAGAAGAAATGTTCTATAAAGTCTGGGGTTTCACATGTTTTACATTGATTATCCGATTCACTGATTTTCATTTTTTTAAACAGAATTTATGTTGGATAGATATTATGGATGAATTAAAAATGGAGTAACCTTAGTCTCGATTCTTTAGTTGAGATCTCTCCAACAAATAAGTAAGGCTGTAGATCTATGTTATATTTCCTTTACCACAAACCAACACTGCATGTACTAGTATCTTTCTTATTGACGAATAACATTCTGAGGTGTTTATTTGTTTTTCCAAACAAACACTCTGCTCTTTCACTATCTCGGATTCATCGACCGGGCCTGAGCCCCATTATGAGATGCTAGCACCGCCAAGCAGTAGTTTTCATTTATTAACTGCATTAGACATTGCCCAGTAGTCAAAGTGTATGCCTGGATCATAGCCTACAATGTGTATTATCTCATTTAATGTTTTCAGACTGTTTTCAATAAGCATTTGATGTACGTACCTCACTCCAGCTTTAAACCATTTCTTTAACCACATGGGTTTATTCTTATATCTTTTGTATTGATTGTTGAAGAGAGATTGTTTTTCTGTTGTGTGTCTGTTTTCCATTTCTTCATCATGCTTCACCACTTTAACCGACTGTAACCAGTTTGTCATGACATCTCGCCAGAATTTACTTTGTATAGGTTTTTTTCGTCGAATTACTTAACGTCTATTGTGGCTTTCGTAAAGTATTTCAGGCAAAGCAAGCTTTTGCTGAAATGTGTTACTAATTTTATATTTTCGTTTTGATCTCTAGATTCTCCATTTGCTTTACTCATATCTTTCTGGGCCACTTTAAGAGAAAAACGCTTTGTTGGTCTTAAATACTAAATTATGTCAAGACCTACATCCTTTATAGGCAAGCACAGGATGTTTCTTTTTACTTTTCCAAACGCATTTCTATTAGAAAATTTCCTTTGCCATAGAAATCTAAAGATTAGGCTCTCAATTTCAGTTAAGATTTCTTTTGGTAGAGATAATGATTTAATTATATAATTTATTTCTGAGAGTAAGAATGTTTTGGCTAGTATTATTTTCCCATAGAGTGAAAAATTCCTTTTTGAAAATTGCCTAATAAGTCCCTTAATTTCTTCTATCTTACTGATCCAGTTTTGGGGTATTACTGACGCTTGCAGTCAATTCTTGTATTTGCTTAATTTTTAATTGCTTAATCGTAGCTCGTTGATTCTGGTCAAGAAATATTTTGTACTTCTTTCACCTTGCTCAGCCCATTTTATTCTTGATCTTACTATTGCTCCCCTCGTTTTTGCTATTTCCTCTGTTTCTAAACTTCTTTTATATTCCTGAACCTGCGTTAGTAGTTCATGATTGTTTGGTTCTTCAGAAACTTTAGTGGTTAAAACGGTTACTTTATCTTTTAATTTATTGTCCTTTTTATTGGCTCTACATTTACTAAGTATATACATTACAATCTAATTCCAGTTATAAGAGTTCCCATTTTGTCTTGCAGTCTATGTCCACATGCTGTGGGCCCTCGTGAAATTTTGGGATGAAAATGGTCATATGCTCCACAAAGTCTTTGTTTTTAAGCAACGAGGCATTAAACTTCCATCTTGATGGCCCTCTAGGGAAGGAATCCTCAACAAACTGAGTTACCACTGCCCGGTGGTCTGTCGAGGGAAAATGTACAATATCAGTGTCCGCCACATCCGATATTAAGTCTCCACTACAACATAATTATTATAATCTAAACGTTGAGCAATGAAAAGTTTATCCTTGCTCCACGTGAAATCCTTTTTATTTGCATTTCTTGTTCTCCAGCAATCGTGGAGGCTCCATGTGTGGACAAACATATTTATTTAATTTTTCCGTTTCCCGCGATTGATGCGGGGCCCCAGATATATCATCCAGTTCATTGTCTATTAACATATTGAAGTCTCCACCAATGACACGGTTTTGACATTCTATTTTACTTATTATTTCGTTTATTTTTTTTTAAAACGCCGTTCTTGGGGTATTGCTAGGCCATGACAGTTTAGCACGATATATATTTTTTTAGCATCAATAGAGAATTCGATGCCTATGCATCTGTCATAAACACCAGAAATAATAATCGAGTTAACGAATAAAAATCCTGATGCGAGACTTGTGAGTTCTTTTAAAATCTTGGAAACGTGAAAAGTCGTATGAAGAACGTAGAAAATAAGTTTATTCAACTTAAAATGAAGAAATCAACACGAAACAGTATTCACATCCAGCAGTAGTCGAAAGTAATAACAGTGCAATTGCCAATGTCCAGCATAAACAAATCGTAGATCTAACTTTTGCTCAAAACTGCTCACTCTCTCTTAATCCAGTATCCTCTCCGTCGTCTCTGAATCTCTCTCTCTTTTATGTCTTCTCTTTTATGTCTCCTTTATCAACCACGCGAGCTCTATTTATAAGTAAAACACACATCGAGAAACAACACACAAATTCGAGAAAATTCGACCCTTTACAAGAAAGGTGAGAGAGGCGTGGCCTAATACGGCAGCGACACCCAATCGCGAGCCAAACTAAAAATAGGTCGCCCGTCATTATGTAAATTAACCGGAAGATAGTAATCTAGATAAACCCAGAAGACTAGATCTACAAAACTAATAATAGGCGATCATTCTAGATTTTAACGAGTTATGAAATCCGTAAGTTACTTATAACTACGAATGCTTAACACATTCCATTAAGAAAACAAGCGTAGCCTTAATCTAGGTCTACATTGTACATAGCATGACTAAGGAACTAGACTAGAACAATGTCTAACTTCGTTACAGCATCTTGGATCAAAAGATAAGAATTTTAAATTTTTACATCTGAAGTTTTGGCTAGTTAAAGACATTTGCCCTTTACTTCGACTAGTATCGGGACGGCAGTATATATCACCCGACCAATCTTAACTTCCATTCTCTCGCTCTCTTATACGTCGGTAAGTGTCTTGCATACGATACCGAACTTGCAGAGTTTTGTAGTTTTAATTTCTTATTTGGCCCACGATAGTTAAGTTTAATCACCTGCACAGATCTTTACTAGTTGTATGGATCAAATCATGTTGAATAAGACAAAAATAGAACTGACTTTGAAGTGAAATATATAGCTTCTATTCCTATTTTGACTGGCCCAATAGCTTTCCCCTTCTTAAAGCAGCTTTACATGTACCGTCATTATGGCGTACGTCTGGCGCACGCCATCTGGATACGATTACAAATCCCACTATTTTACCTGTTGGCTTTTACATGACCATCCGTAAAGACCTACAGCATCCATACATCATTTTGGCGGCTAGGATTTTACGGATTGAAGATTGAAAAATTCGACGTGCGCTTCTCCGACGGATCGAGCTCCTGAGATCAGGAGCTTGTATTACAACCAATATTTATATCTTTTTTTCAACAAATCAAACTTTTGATTATATATTTGAAATCAGCGCCCAAAATTACAGAAGGGCGAGGCTGAATCCTGATTTTAATTGTTATTTTTTTGGCAGGGGTTGATCTGAATTAGTTCAGGGAAGTTTCTAGAATGTGCACAATTAGTTGATTTGTAAGCAGTTTGAGTTGTTTGTTGATTTTCACCCTCTTGATAGAAAACCATTGGTTTAAATTTGTTCTAGTTGGTATTAGTTGTTGATCGTTAGATAAATATTTTACAGGGCATCATTGTCTTGTCTTGTTCATTGTTGGTTTTAAGGATAGTGAGTTTTAATGAGTTGTGTTCCAGGAATGCCAATATATACTGGGCAGGTAACAGCCTCTTGTTTGTCCAGGACCCGGAGTCAACGTTAATGCCCACTGTTGTCGTCAGTCTGTAACTAAGTCTTGTGTCGGTCCTGAGAAAATTATCAAAGTTTTGGAACCAGCTTTGTGCTCTTTTCTTTGTTTCAGGGTTTCGGGGCTAGGCCAAGTACGGCAGAAGTTGACTCCGCCTCAGTACAAGGATCTGTCGTGTCATACTTAACAAACTGTATTATTATTTATTGTCCTAAGTAAGGATAATCATATCTGTGTGGTGTAAAGGACTAAGATTGATTTCAAGCCTTAGTGGCACTTCGGAATATATAC
>BMAT01000601.1:130720-142491 GCA_019649035.1 Elysia marginata
GTACTGAGGAGTGCAACTGAGAAGGAAACACGCGTGTATAGACAACAAGATCAGGTTATCTCAGATAGATAGATAGATAGATATATAGATAGATAGATATAATAGATTTTAGGGTAAAATAACATAATTTGTAGAGTGCTTTACTTTAGGAGCGTAATAGTTGTCATATTTACCTACATTTTGTACCTCGCCATTACTTCGAAGTTTCGGGCAGCTCTGCCCTCATCAGATGGCTGACCGGGCTGTGTTTACCAGCTTGGCAGGCTGGGGTATTTATTCTATGAGCACAATGTGAAAAAATCTCCTTCCGCACATTTAGGGAATCTGTTTTTTTCTTTTTTTTTCAATATAACAAGTTTTTCTAGATAGATAGATATTTACGTAAGAATCTAGTATTTGTACAATAAAAGAAAGTGCTCAAATTTCTTTCGATTACGGAGCTTGAATACGTGTAAAATCTAGATTTAATTTACATTTTGTCGTTACAGCTTTGTTTCGTGCGCCGTCAAGGGCACTCTTCGAATGATTTTTCTCTTCTGGGTCGTTAGCCCGCTTCCCCTCTGTTTTGGTGGTCCAGTGCGCATACGTGTCCTAGTAAAAGATCGCGGTGATGCATACAAGTTTCTAGCAGTTCTTTCCGTTTATACACCTTTTTTAATGATGTAATATCTTTAGTTGGCAGATATTGAATTTTTGTTGACGTTTAGAATGCGTTAGATTATTATTTTCCATGATAGGGTAAATTCCTTTTTGTTTTCCTTAAGGTTCCATAATTATGCGTTCGCTAAGTGCTGTTGCAATATTTTTTTGTGTGGTACGGTAATCTGAACCTTTACTTGTGCTGGTTGTTTCTAGTTATGAAAGGGTTTTCCGTTATTCCTGTGTACGTGTCTACTTGTTCTGGGTTTGTTTGTTTTATTGTTGCCTGATACACGACGCATTTCTGTAGTCATTTGCCTTTTAACAGGCACTCGTTTTTGTTTCTATAGTTACATTATTTTTCCGTGGTATTTTTTAATCTTCTTTGCTTTTGACAGATTTGAGTATGGCTTTGTTGTGTTTTTAACATCCGTCATACAGCTATAACTTAGCTTATGGTGTTTCTATTGATTTTTGTGCAGCGTGTGGTCACGTAGGAAACATGCGTTGAGAAGGGTGAAGAATTTTTTCCTATATTAATTGCTACAGATTTGTTGAAGGGTGGGTTAAAACCATGTAATTCGTCTTTTCCTTGTGAGGCTCTTAGTTTTTCTGGGGTTTTACTCTGGCTTTGTTTTCGCTGGTTTCATTTTAGTTGGCGGTTATTATGTTGGAAGTTTTTAGGTGCTTTTGGGTGCTACAAATTTCAGTTCCTTTACGTGTCTATTTTGTAGATAGATAGATCAATTGATAGATAGATAGACAAGCAGAAAAAAGACAGATAGATATGAAGATTTATCTTTTAAATGTGTTCCATTATATCAGGTTCGTGTTTGCTGTACTCCTCTGTTCAGAAACATAATATTAATAACTACAACATTGGTAGGTAGATAGATAACGAACCGATCCAACTACGAGCCAGACGATGGGACCACTTTGAATAACCAAAAGGACATGTTTGCCCTTTGCGCAGACAATAGATGGCATCTCTTGTACATTTTCCCAAATGGCTTAAGTCTAGAACAGTGCACGGACTTTGCCGGTATGGTTAAAAGCTTTAAGCTATGTAAGAACAAATGGAAAGAAGTAGGTTTTAATAGAAAATAGCCGGATACTTTCTGCTCTTGGTATAATAAGATCATTCGTCATGCTACCGCCTTGTCAATTAGATCGCTTCTTGAAAAAGAAGTCTTGCGGCGAAGGTCATTGCTTAGCCTCTTAAGAAAGACTGCTTTATAGTATAGTCATCTGTCTATCAACCTACTATCAACCTACCAACCTATTTTTGTTTTTTTAACTTTCTGATTAATTAGACGTTGATTTTTACTACTTATGAAATTTTCAAAATAAAACCTTGCTTGCGTAGTAATCCCTACCACATGTATAATGCTCAGTGACCTTGTTTTGGTTTTTAAAAAAAGACCAACTCTAGTTGCAAAGAAGTGCTACTTAGACGTACATCCACATACACAAAATACAATGACAATGCCCGATTTCGTGAAGATCATAGCCTGTGCTCACCGCTCTCTCTCTGTCTATCTCTCTTTGTCTGCATATCTGTCACTCCTTTCTGCCTCTCTCTGAATCTCTCTCTCTCTCTCTCTTTATGTTTCTCTATCTTTCTCTCTCTTTCTGTCATTCATTTCTGCCACTTTCTCTCAGTCTATCTCTGACTCCCTTTCAGCCCATCTCTTTGTCTTTCTTAGCCTCTTTCTCTTTACCGTTATCAGTGTTTCTCTATGTTTCTATCTTTGTCCTTCGCCCCCTCTCTATATATCTCTCTGTCCTTCGTCCCTCCTCCCTCCATCTCTCCCCCCGTCTCTCTCTCTGCCTTTCTGCCCCCCTCTCTCTCTAACTATCGCTTTGTCACTTTTATCCGCACTCCTCAGTTTATATCTATATTTCCACCTGTGTTTCTCAGTATTTCTCTGTGTGTCTCTGTCTTTCTCAGTATTTCTCTGTGTGTCTCTGTCTTTCTCACTCTCTCTTTGCCTCTCATTTAGTATCTCTCTCAGCCTATCAATGCCTCCATCTCAGTCTCTCCATATGTATCTCTCTTCCTTTCTCAGTCTATTCCTCTGTCCCTCCGATTCTCTCTCTCTTCCCTCCCCCCTCTCTCTGTCCGTCTCACCGTCTGTTTCTGTTTTCCCAGTGCTCTCGTTCCCTTCATAGTCTCTCTCTCTCTCTCTCTCTCTCTCTCTCTCTCTCTCTCTCTCTCTCTCTATCTATCTATCTATCTATCTATCTATCTATCTATCTATCTATTTTTCTCCCTCTCTCTATATATTTCTCTCTTTCTCTCTCTCTCTCGCTCTCTCTCTCTGTTTATTTTCTTTCCATCTCTTTCTACTCTCTTCTGTATCTTCTCTTTGTATGTCTCTCTATTGAATGGAACAAAAACAAAATTCTAACTTAGAGTAAAGTGATTCTATTGGTTGTTATTTGATGATGTAAAAATGACGAGAAAATCTACTCGTAAATCGCTTTCTATTGTCGACCCGTGTATGGACAGGAGAAAAGCAACATTGTATTTGCAAATTGCTAACAATAATTCCACTCCATTGCTTGCATCAATGCATAACAACATCTATAGTTGGTCTGAAAGCCTACTTCCATCCACGACTTATTGCATATCTTAAACCTTACGATCATTACTGATTATGCATTAAAATTCCTACTTTTCAGAGGTATACTTCATAGAATATTGTTCTTTCTTGTGTTGTGTATGACTAAGTGTTTGCAAGCTTTCGCATTCAATGGTTGCCTTTGGTGTGAGTTGGTTTTTCCCAGTAGAGTTAGCAAGCCACTTCACAATGGCCTGAAATTGTCTGCCTTTTGCATGATTAAAACCCTATACTTACACTTAAGCTTCGGCGTCCCACCGCAATGCCACTGAGAGGGCAAAACCATGTTGCCCTTACACTTCTTAAAAAATAAAGCTTACGGCAAAGGTCCTAGCATAGATAGATAGATAGATAGATAGATAGATAGATAGATAGATAGATAGATAGATAGATAGAAAAAAGATGTGTAAATAGGTAGATCAGTAATTTGATTTTATTCGACTTGATAGATAGACAAAGAGAAAGGAAGAGAGAAAAAAACAGACATCAAAAAGGAAAAGGAGATGCAAACTGACAGACAGGTAGGGACAGGGTGTGTGTATGTGTGAGTGTGTTTGTGTGTAAGATCGAGAGAGAAAGAGAGAGGGGGATACATGGAGAGAGATAGATACTCTGCGCGTATATTTTCGGCATGTCACCTTACGGAAATTTGTGACATTATTGTAGCCTATATGTATCATTCACAGATAGTTATGTACACCATTTTAGGTCTATAACTTTTTTTCCATGGGAGTCATTTCGTCAGAACGAGGGAAAAAAACGCTAGCATCTCTTCAGCTTCAACTTTGTTTTTACAACGGAAAACTTTCGTCTGTGTCTGTTTACTTGCTGAAGCACAAACAAAGTTTACAAAGCAGGATACTGGTATTTGACAGGGAGAAAGAAAATTTTTAGCATAACGACTGAGTTCAAATGTTGGTCAAAATGATAGGATCTTTTTGTAAGAGAGAGAGGGAAAGAAGAGAGAGATGGCAGAAAATAAATAGTTTGAGTGAAATATTCGGGCGGCTGGGACGGCGTTAGAGACTGAAAGATTTAAGACTAAGAGAAAATGGGACAGTTTTCTTTTTATTTTGAAAGATAAAATGATGATGATGGTGGTGGTCGTAATGATGATAAGGGCGAGGGGGGGGGTGTAGATTTTGTCATAGACTGCGAATTTGATATGAAGAAATGACAAGGAGATGATAGGGGAAATTAAAAGATTTGGAGCTATACTCAGGATCCGAGAAGAAGTATGGTATATTAATTATTATTGTTTGTTGCTGTTTTTTTTTTTTTGCGTTGAGAGATATATTGAGAGATAGTCTGGGTATACGAGGATGGTATTAATTATGATGATAATGATACTGAAGAAGGCGAAGAAGGAGAAGAAGATGAAGAAGAAGAAGAAAAAGAAGAAGAAGAAGAAGAAGAAGAAGAAGAAGAAGAAGAAGAAGAAGAAGAAGAAGAAGAATTTCAGTCTCCACTTCATGAAATCACTTGATGTCTTAAACGTACCGTAACGGAAGAGGGCTGTTGAGTGACCTTTATGGGCGAACCGGATCCAACCAAAACACTTAGCTTGCTCTCATTTTGACGCTATTAGCAAGAAAAAAATTTGCTTAATTGGTGAGTAGCCCTAAAGTACAGCTCACATCTGTTAAGGTTCATGCGAAGGTGCGTCATGGAGTTAATAATTTCGAAAACACAGAGGAATATGTCGTCTCAAACGGATGGCATGTCGTTAAAATATATTTTTTGAAAGATGCCATTAACATCTTTTCCCAATCGACGTTAAGGGCATTTTGATAGCTCAACTATTAAAACCACATATGATACTATGAAAGCCTTTGCTTTTATCAACGCTGAACTGAAGCTGTGTGTAATTCTATAAGTGCGGTGCACAACAAGCCTAGAATGGGACAAAATGTGACTTTATGATTAGTTAGATTTTGTGATAACATAGTAACATTCGTCAACTTCTAATCAAGTTAACCAAGTGCATATGAAATAGTCATTTTTGAAGGGTTTAAAGAACTCCAATATTGTGTGCAAAAATGATGTCCCCTGTCGAGTTTGTCTCTACCCTTAATAGGGCAGATTTACATAATGGTGGGCAAAAAAAATTTGTCACCATGGCGATGTCTTTTCTGGAAAAGCACCCTGCGGATTTCGTGAAACAACTTCGAGCTTGGATACGTGCAGGTGAGAAGAAGTGTTTCCACTCGTTCTGCATGATTCGCATCTTACAGTTCTGCGGCAAAGGTCATCTCCTGCTGGATAAGTCAGAACAGTCTATCCTCCATTTGACGACAACCTTCCACAGCTGCCATAGACTTACAGAGGAGATTCTTACCGTGTGCCCCGATCTAGCCGTCAAAAAGCGTTCCGGAGAACATTCAGGTCTGACTGCGCTGCATATACTAGTCAGCAAGGACGCTGTGGAGGCGACACAACACTTCCTAAGCCTTCCTGCAGTGATACAGAACCGACAACAACTGATGAGCATTTTAGCCGATGGCAACAGGTTTAAGAAAACTAATCTCATGGGACAGACAGCTCTCTCGGCCGCTGTGCTTAACTTTTGCACTCCACTAGTGGTGGCGCTGCTTGAGGCGGGAGCCAATCTCATGGACCAAAACAGCATTGGAGACACTGTCCTGCACTCACTTGTGCGTTACGCTAACATATTTCCCGCAAACAGAGAAGAGGTTATTGAAATGATGGCTACCCTGCAGGAACATATTCTGATGCCCAAGGAGGGCGACCAAGCACTATGGGGTAAACGGTATGCTCGCAAAGTCTGGTTTTGCCGCAACTGCGAAAACATGACTGCCCTCCAGCTGGCAGCCACCCTAGGAGAACATCATATAGTTTGTTTCATCATGGACTTGCAGTGGGTCTATCGAACCTTGTACGATTACAACGGTATCTTTGAGACCAACCTATACGACATCACAGAAATCGATACTCTTGCAGGTGAGGCGTGGAATCAGGACCAGTCTGCTCATCAGAGCAATTGTTGGTGGAAAGATATGTTGCGCCGCTTGAGGATGGCCTTGTGTTGTTCTCTCATAGCCGCTGAAAACAACCTGTGTGGCCCGCCTGTGATGGAGAAGATTTGTGAAGTGGACATCGCATCCGCCTGCAAAATAATATCTACACCCGTTGTCACCAAGCTCATCAATGACAAGTGGAGGATGTGCAAAGTTGTGTTTTACCTCTGGGCCTTTCTTCACCTGAGTGGAATGGTTTTCATGACTGTTTACGCAGCTTACAAATTCAAATATATTGATAATTTACAGAACAGGTCTATGTCGGAAAGCGACGATGAAACTATTTCATGCCCGGGCCCAACTCATATCGTTCGGGAAAAGTCAGGAGAGAAACTTTTCATAGACTTAGCATGCGCACTTTTCTTTTTGCAATCGCTTTTCACAATGTATCTCGAGATAATCAGAACCTTTGTCCATAGAAAGCCATGGAAACTTCATCTTATACACCACAACGGTTCATTTCGTCTGGTTCTTCTCCTGAAGGCTTTAGCAACCTTTGTAGACTGCGTTTGGTACTTTATATGTCCAATAGGAAACGATAGAACCCCGATTGTCATGGCACTGCTCTTGGGATGGTGGTTCAATGCCTTTTTCCTGAGACCCTTCAAGATATTTTCTTTTTTCACGGTGATGCTAATGAGAGTCCTGTTGGGTGACATGCTTCGATTTTTCTCCATTATCCTGATCGAGCTGGTGTCTTTCACTTTAGTCATGTACTTGCTATTCCAAAACAACGCTGGGGATCCTCCTGAGGAGTTTGACAGTCTGCTGACTAGCTTCATGACCATGTTCCAGCTGATGTTGGGACTCACAGAAATCAGCCTTCTCAACCGAGCTAACCCAGCCTGGCTGGCCACCACCCTCTTCGTCTTCTATATCGTGCTCACATACATCCTTTTGATAAATTCCCTCATTGCTATGATGTCCATTACTTGTGCAGAAATCGCAGGAGAGAAAGCAAACCAATGGAAGGTGAGTTTCTTCTCCTAGGTCTCAATACCTCTATGAAACTGACTTGAGTAATTTTTAAAAGGCTTGCTATAGATATTATAACCAATTTTTTTAAAGAATTATTTTGTAATTAAGATCGAAATTGAATTATGAAATTAAGAAACCCTTTAACAAACCTTAAAAAGGCTTTCACATTGAAAAGAATGAAAGAAAACTTAAAACGCAAAGCCTAAAGGCCCTAGGGCTAACACCAAAGAAAACATGACAGGTAGAGCCTAAAACTGAAGAAAACCTGATGCCCAAAACCTAATCTGTACTTTAGATCAAGATATTTTTAAGATGTAGATCTAAATCTTAAATATGTAGATTAGTTTCTACATTTGATTCACATTTTTAGACATTTAATCTATGAGGTTCGTTAAAAAAATTTTGCCTCGAGTTCATAATTCCTCCATTATAAATGCCACTTACAAAAATAACACACCACCTGAAAGCCTGAGACGTCTGCTACACAACAATACCTTTACTTTTCAACATATTTGCCTTCTTTGCCGATGCAGATCCGCCAAGTGAAAAAAGTTGTCACATGCCATCAACGATAAATTCATGTGGTTTTCCTCTGCACCAGCGAAGTACATCTTCTTGAACTCCATCGTCATTAACATAACGTTTTCCTTTGAGTTACTCCTTCAGCTTAAGAAAAAAGAGAAAATGAGATGGAGCAAGGTCTGATGCTGATGGCTGTAAGGGGCCGTTCACAAACCATGTGGACAGCGAGGGGGGGGAGGGGGGGTGCAAATTGTCCACACCCTGTCCACAGGGGGGAAGGGAAGGGTTGAGCAATTGGTCCATGTGGACAGATGTGAACTATTGTGGATAAAAACAGTACTATAAGAATTCAATGTTTATAATTTAATGATTTTGTCTCTTTACATGCAACTGATCATGGTAGATAATCATCAGTGGGATTATGGAAAAGAGGAGTGGTAGAGCTATTTGTCCACGCTCTTGTCCACAGGGGGCAGGGGGGTACAGTCATTTGTCCACACCTGTCCACAGGGGGAGGGGGATGTCTGAAAAATGGGCAAAATCGGTTCACATGGTTTGTGAACGGCCCCTAAGGTCTCTTGAAATCTGAGACTTTTCATGGTATCTTAAGTTTGTCGCCCCTTGTGTGGACGGGCGATATCGTGGTGCAGAATCGCCTTTTACTTTTCAGGGCCGAACTCGTGACAGCCGTGCTTTATGTTTCTCAGGGTTTCAAAATGAAAGAGTGGAACACTGTTCCGTAAATTCAATCAGAATAAGACCACCGCAGTCTCAAAACACTGTGACAAGCGCATTCTGTACAGATGAGACAACTTTGAACTTCTCGGGGCCATGTGATACGATGTGCCTGTATTCCTTCGATTTTCCTTTGTTCTTCGGGTCATAATGGTGCACCAAAGTCTCGTCTCCTGTGACTATACAGCTTAAGAAAGCTTTACCTTCAACGAGCCAATATTTTTAAGGGTTCCTCAATAACTTGACTTGTGTTCATTTTCAGCTAGGGTGACAACATGTGGGGAACCTACCATGCACCCACTTTTCTGTAACTCAAAAAATCATGACTTATATACGGAGCACTCCTAGTTACAGAAACGCCTAGTATTTCACTGAAATCTTTTACTTTGATCCACCGGTTTGCATTGATGATCGTATCCACCCTCATCCATCTTCTCCTAGTGTTGAACATCTCAGACAGAGTTAGTGCTATCACAATGAGCTTGATCATGCAAACCCAGTTCGATTGGTTCAACCTAGATTTCAGGTGATGGTAATTGGACTGTTCAATTATAGCATAATATGGTCTTTGGCGTCCCTTTACGAGAGCTTATGGCGTAAAAACTGTAATGAAGAATTGATGTTCTATTGTTTCTTCTTAGGAATTAATGAATTAAGGAGAATATTGAAACGTAAGTTTCATTTATATTATAATTTTAATGGTTAAGATACGTTAGGTTTCTATGTTGGGTCACAATGCTTGGGTTTCTTTAATTCTATAGGCTTAATCTTTTTGTCCCGCCTGTTTGTTTACAGCACAAAACATTTATTTGTTTGTATTGATTCTACACAGTATATTTCTTTATCATCCCATCCTAAGACTTTTTCACACATGGTAAAAAGAAACCTTTAAATACAAATTCTTTTAGCTTTGCACTTCCAATACTTTACTCTTTTTTGCATCTCAACCCCCTCCCCCATTTATCTCTCTGTGGTGAACAGATTCAGAGGTTGTCGGTGATATTGTTTTTGGAGAAACTGATGCCGTGCGGCATGGCTCGGTTGAGAGGGAGACGGCTTTATTACCACAGACGTCAGAATACGGACATTAACCGAACCAGTCAACGTGAGATGCGCTACGTCATCACAGACACCACGAACTGCAACAAACGTCCCTTGGCACTTAGCGTGGATAGGAGTATCAGCCAGGACAAAGACGACGTCGATACGGACCTCGGTGAGGATTTTCGGAACCGTGCAGTTATCGTATCGTGTCCCGACGACGACACCCCATCGCAACCTCCTTCCCCAACTGCATCGCTTGGTGATACAGACTTTTCCTTGATGAGATGGCTTTCAATTAAGGAGGAGCTCAATACTTCCACAGACAGCGGGCCTTATGTAGAACTAGACTTAGTTAGAAAGCCTAAATGTCCTGAGCAGGATTGCACCTTAAACGGAGTACGTGGTAGCTACAAACCCATACCTAATGACCTGGACTTGCGAAATTCTATCACCGAATACGCAAACTGTGTTGACATCAACGACAGTCCTGAGACGCCAGTCTCAGCCAAACCCCACCTTACTCTTCGGTTTCCTGGGAATGACGAGGCAGAATATGGGTGCTTCGATAACGTTTGCAGTGAGCAGGATTTGAGACGGCCGGCGGTTTATTCTGACCCCCAGTGGGTGTCTTTGCTCGAATCTATTCGTTCTTTTGACGCGCGACCGAAAACTTTGTGTCGGCAAAGTTCCTACATGATGACTAGGAAAAGAGCAACCTTTGGAGGCAGAAACAGGCTCATGAGCAGAAAAATCAGAAACGAGTTAATTTTTGAGGGTAGAGAAAAGTCTGTGGATGATATCTATTCAACCCCTGACGACTTTGAAGCAGATCAGGAAGAGAGCTAGAAACCCATGCTTTGATAACTCACCTGAATTCTCGTAAATCACGTCTTACCCTGAAAATATAATGATAGCTTAATTTATGTGTTTGTTCTGTGAAATAATAAGATATCATTTTTTCTCTCTGATTCTGATATTCACTTCTTCAGCCAAATGGTGCCTATTGTTATCTGAACATAAAACAATGAGAAGTTGATGTTTTAATCTCACAGCAATAAACAGAACATCGTTTTCTTCGACCAGCCAAATTGGACAGATAACTCACTTTTGAAATAAGCTTAGAACTTTGTATAAAAACTTAAATCGGCTATCTTGCCTCTTATTCTTGATGCTTTTTAGAATTTCATGTGTAAAATTGGCACAAAAAATCAAACTGAAGAATAATTTTAAGTATAAACAAAGCTTTTTCTTCCATGCTTATTTCGATAACTATACGAACCAAAACAAGAGCGATGATACTTAGATCTTTATCTTCCTTATGTGTACGGTTGTTGAAAAGACAAATCGAACTAGTTTAACTCACCTTGTTTAGACAATACAATACCCTAATGTTTGTGCTTGTGTTTATGTTATGTTTTGCGATGATTTATTATTATTATTATTATTATTATTATTATTATTATTATTATGAATATTATCTTATTATTATTATTATTATTATTATTATTATTATTATTATTATTATTATTACTTTTATGAATATTATTATTAGTATTATTCTCATTATTATCACCACTAGAAGCTGACTAACTCGTTCTACGAACTTTAAAAAATTCTTCTTTTCCCCCTTTTAAACACGTATGAGATGAACAGTATAATGTAAAAATAGAATGACCTCTCCTCCACCCATATTTTCTCTACTTTTCTGTAGCTTTTATGTTCTAGATTTCTCTCTAGTACAGTTAAATTCACATCATTCAGCACCGTCTTTTACCCCTCCCTATCTCTCTTCCGTATTTTTTTTCCTTTCCAAATACGTCAAAGCGCCGCATTTTTTTATTCTTTTGGCTCTTAATTTTAAATCCAGAAACGTTGGAAAACATTTTTTTTAATTTGAACAGCCCTCACTTTTTTCTCTTTCTTTTTTATATCCCCATATATGACGCCTCTCATCACCTCTCAATCTCTCCTCTCTTTTTCTCACGCTCTTTCTATTTCAAGGCTCTTTTTCCCTCCCTCTCCCTCCCACGTCACCCTGTTAACGAAAAATTCATCATATCCAAACGTATATAAAGTAATATATTCTCGATACAAAACGAAGTTGCGTTATTTTCCTTATCTGTTTTTCATTTCTTAATTTGATATCTGTTTCCCTCATAAGTTGTAGGTATTTTCCTCTCTCTCTCTCTCT
>BMAT01000601.1:146921-158778 GCA_019649035.1 Elysia marginata
CTGAAAGTTCACCTCTCCTTCCATTATAATAAGATTATTATTATTTTTACTAGTTGAAGTTCATGTTCTTCGAGCAGATCATAAGAAATCTAATTGAAACATATCATAGGAACTTGAGAATGTGTGAGGAAAGCAGGTAGAATAATATAGACCTACTGGTATATGGTGCTTACATCAATTGCAAAGTATTTCTGGGTAGACAACGTTATCCGTGTAAGATTCATTGGCAGTGTTCGCAGATACAGTTTCAGAAGACTTTTGTAGGCCTACATATACTGACCGACTCGTAATGCAATGTTCTTTAGTGCTTGTCTCTTTTTAAATTTAGGTCTATATCTCTAAATTCCAGAATATTATTTTTAAATGAAATTAAATTTTGTTGGGTGTTAACACCAAGATTAAACCGTAGAATAGGTTTAGTCTAGGTCTATGTGGATCTCTATATATCTAGATGTGGATTCTAGATATTTCAGTGAGAATTTACCGTAAGGATTTAGATTCAGATCTAGAACATTGATATAGATCTATCTAAAAAATCACGATCTAGAAGCTCGAGATAAGGTAAAAAAAATAGTGTAATCACAGCGTTAAAACTTTCCGTCAGGTTCTACTTTTCTAGTTTCTGGAATGTTATTTTTTATAACGAATTCAAATTATTTTTAGTGTTGTTGAAATTAACGACAAGATTCAGTTCTAGAATAGGCCTAAATATCTAAATGTTGATTCTAGATATTACAGTGTGATTTCCAGTGTAATAGAACTTACCAATTGGATTTAGATTTAGTTACCACGGAAATCTGCATAAAAATTATGTGGACATGCAGATTTTCATAACTTTTTGTTGAGTAGTAAAAATTTGTCTTCGAAATCATTCTTAAATTCCTTAGCTCCATTATACTAAGAAGATTATGATTATTCTTATTATCATTATTACTTTCTTATTTATAACGATGTAATTATTGTTGTTGTTTTTATATGTATTATTATTTTTACTAGCCAACTCGTTCATTCTACGAACGATGTACTTTTTATAGTACATATTGCTTTTGATCATTAGAATAAAGTACCATCGTGACCCCTGATGAGAATTTTTGCTTTTCATGTGTTAGGTGTAGGCAAATTTTGAGCTATGATTGAAACATGAACATTTTGACAGGGTTCATAACATAACCTCACTACGGTTTTTTGCTTTTTGTCTTTTGCACTTAAGTATGAGTTTTGAGTATAGGTACACACATGCGTCAATTTAATCATAGTTTATTTTCCCCGTTCTTCGATTAAATTGACAGATAGGTATGCCTATCCTCACCCTCTCCCGTTCTTGTGTTTTTTTCTTTTATAAAAGTGTCCAAGTGCAATTTCCACTATTCCTCCGGCTCTATATTGAAGCCCAGAAACGTTAATTATTATTCTAATTGGAACTGTCCTCCTCTCTTTTCTCTCTTTCTGTCTCTTTCTTCTCCACTTTGTCGCTTATCATTCTATCTCAGATTCATCTCTCTTTTCCTCGAAATCTTTCTACATGCCTGTGTATTTCAACACGCTTACGCAAGGCTTCTAACTCACTTCTCCGTGATCCGTCACGATTGGTGCAAAAAATCTCTATCACCCTTGAGAGCGAGGAGAGTGCAGTCTACGAACTTCCTTTTAACTAAGGTTTGCACACAGAGGTCTATTAATAGCACAGTGCTATTAATAGACCTCTGTGGATTTGCAGCGGTTCCTTATCTCCCACAAGCAGGTAGATTGTGTTTTTACCGCTGCAGTAAATTTCGCTCACAGTTCAACCGCTAATCGGCAACAGCAGAGAAATTTTTTTACATACCTATTACGGTAAGTTTTGTTTTGGTCACCATGGACCTCAACATAAAAGTGGAATAGATTCTCAAGTTTATCGATGAGATTAAAAAAGGCAAAAGAGATTTTTTAAAAACTGGACAAAAATAGGTTTAAAAAAAAAATAAAACAAAAGTTTACTATTCTTAGGCAGTTTTTTTATTCCGAAAACATTCACTAGATCACCAAATTTTTAAGAAAATCACTAGAGTTAGGAAAAAATCACAAGCACTGGCAACTGTGAGTGAGAAGAGTTTGTGAGCCCACTGTGTTTGAAATTCCACGTCACTGTCGGTCCACTGGGAAGTGGGTTGTGGCCTAAAAGTGGTGTCAAATGTGATTGTGGGCCCACTCTGTCTCGTCTCTAAGCTTCACGGAACTTTCCTCAAGGATGGAATCATTTGGCAGAAATGCAACGCTTGTCAGGTCGACTTCTTTGAAAACTACACAAATAGGATGAGGAATTTTGGTGTAAGTCAGAATCCTGAAACGCTTGAGTTAAGAGTAGGCCTATAGCATAATAGCTTCGCGGCAAAATCTCGCTGGACAAAATATCAGAAATATAGAAGTATGTCACGGAAGTGCACATAAACCTCGTTAAATCACTTGGCTACTATACTCGATGGGTACTCAGCAACTAACGCTTAAACACAGACATTTTGCATCCTAAGGAACTTTTGCGAATAAGCCAAAAAAGTTGCACTTCCCTTCAAAAAGGTTTTTTTTTCCTTAGAATAAGACATGGTCATAAGTTAAAGGGTTAATCGGTGGAACGGCGCCACCTAACATTTCCTACAGCTAAAAAGTTCATGGTAGAGAAGTAAGTGTGTAAAATTATGGCAAGATTGTGCTGGTACTGTTAAGATGTGATCTTCATTGGCTTTTTACCTCAGACAGCAAGAGAGTCCCATTCTTTATCAAAAGACTAGAGCGACTCGAAGCCAGAGTTTGACGTGTTTAAAGACGGATTGTATTCAATTTCAGCACGATAATGCATGTCGTCACAGAAGTGCCACCACAAGGTAGATAATCGTTTCGTTTGTGCATGAAATATTGTATCGCAATCAGACTTTCATCTCTTTGGTTATTTGAAATAAGTCCTGATAGTTTATCGCTATAAGAAAGGCAAAGAACTTCAGGCTGACTTTAAAAATTGGCTCAAAGGACAGCTTGGTCTGTTGATTTAAAAAACGGAGACTATGCTAAAAACAGGGGTGTGATTGTCTGATACATAGCTTGAACTTAAGTATTCACACTTGGCAATGTGTTAGTTATCATTGCTATGACAAAAGGGATACTTACAATACCTATTGACTGGCCCACGTGGGTCATGGTTTTCATTTTCAACCAAGATGAAAGTCTGGCTTACATAACATAGACCTTCAAGACTTAGCAATATTACGATAAAGGAGTGTGTAAGAGGGTTTTGTTGTTTTTTTTGGAGTTTGGCTATAAAGGTGTGCCTGGAAAAAATGTTCAAACGCAATAGCCAGAGTTGACAAATAATTAGCACGCAGGAAATTTTATAGATAACAACATCTCACATTATCGCCATGAGGTCCAATCCATTCCATTTTCTCCTCGAAAATTACTTGGTAGTGTCACAAACAACGCCCATCCTGTTGTTGGTAACTGGGCTTATTCAGCCATAGTGCAGTTCGAAAACCTCACCTTGGGCAGATGTCGCTCTGACTGTCGGTCCTGACATAAGTTTTTTCCTACCCTACTTCTAAAGTTTGGTTATGTTCTGTGCGATGGTGGCAGAGGAAAACTAAATTGCGTCAGGTGAGCTCCTCTTTGTTTCAACTCCAATTTTAAAAAGACGAGAGAATTTCGGTGACTGAAAGGTTGTTTTAAGATCGTATTACAACGTACGCACACTTGATACAATAATTAAGTTATGTTTCCACTGTTCCAGTTACTTAAGGCTTGCGTGAGGCAAAATATATTTTGTTATAATGCATTCAAACTCGATTGTTTCCGCCTTGCAAGTTTTTGGGTTTGAACCAACAAGTAATCAGGTGACGTAATTTACATATATCAGGGCAACCCTGATAGGAGGGGAAATTGGTTATAAACAGACGTACCAATGGTTCAAGTCTCAACCTCACGTAAAGAACGGCCGGTATTTACCTGTATTGCACAATAGTGACGTCACATGTCGAAAACACTTCAGTTGTCGGTAAAAACGGCCCATACTTGTAATCACAGCACACATAATTATTCAAAGCAATCGCGCTGCCGAGTCGTACACAAAGCATACTGTTTAAAAAAATTACATGTACTTTTGCACTGCCTGAGATGGTCCAAGAGCTTTGCCATCCAGCCCAAGTGTAAATAAACATGTGCACAAGAATATTTTTAATCTATTTCTTCCAATTTTTGGCATAAATGAGAATATAGGCAATGGAAAAAAGACAGAAATAGAGAACTTGTAAGGAACACAATACGTATGATCGCAAACTGTATATCGGGAAAGCTAAGCCAAGAAGATCTTTTGCAGCAAATTGTCTACAAAATGCTGCAGGTCAGTATGTAATATAGGTTCTTGCAAGTCTTTTGTGGAAAAAATATTATTACTTTGTATATTTTACATAATCCAATAAAAACTTTAAAAAAATATCCTGCTCCCTCAGAATCCTTCGTCCACCTCGCTGTGATGAGCATGGGGAAACAATATCGTAAAACTGAAACTTTACCTCAGTTTTGTATCTTAATTAGTGGAAGAGGTTTCCTGTCATAATCTTTCCCATTTACTCGATTCAATTCGGTTTATTGCCATGGTAACACTACAAAAATATCACATCCCGATCACACCGATCATTTTCACCTCCCATTTTTTCGATGGCTTTGTTGTTTCAGACAATAGATATCACGTAATCCGGCCGCTTTTGTTTGTTTTTTTCCTCCACCTGTCAGACACTACACTATTTTTCATAACTCATACCTCAGACGCGTGACCGCAAGGAAAAACTAATGTTGATACCAGACGTTCCTGTTAACCACTAACCAGCAAAGCTTTCAATACTCTCACTGCTTCAAGCCTTGTCATTAGTTTCGTGTTCGGTCCAGGAAATCTTCAGGACCCTTTTCACCCACTTGTTCTCGAAAGCTTGGATCTTCTTTTCAAGTGCTGCCGAAACGACTACAAACCGCAATATATATGTAAAGTATTTTAAATCTATGTTGTCAGGCAGTAAGTATATCGTTGAAGCGTAGTACGTGCTACCGTAACCTATGTTTTTCGCAATCTGCATTTTCAAATCAAGTGAAATACCAGTAGGCTTACCGCATATAGTGAGAAAGAGAAAAAAGGAGCGTTTTTTATGTAGCGCCTGACCCACTAAAATGTTCTAAGCGCTTTACTTGGGTTCCCCGGCCGGCTTTAACGACTGAGTGCGGCGAACATTAATTTAAAAAATTATCCATGTCTGCATTTGGTTTGAACAATGCGGCTGCTGCATGGGTTACAATGTTGCAAGGATAAGATAAGATAAATTCTACATGATTGTATTCATCCACTAGAGTAATGTGTCAGAACATGAGCATGACATATATAACACAAATTCGAACGGTCTTCTCATCCTTACGGTAATTTTTTTCTTCTCTCACGCATTTTATATGACCTTAACAGTAAAATTCTTCTTCTCACGCGCGTTCTCTCTGCCCCTCACCCACTCATTCTCTCTCTCCTCTCTCTCTCTCTCCCTCTCCGTCTCTCTCTCTCCCTCTCTCTCTCTCTCTAGATGGCCAAGAAAGTTATATTACTCATGATCAATGTCGTCGCATGACGCATTTCGCAAAGGATCAGGTATTGGACCTGCATCTGTACAGAGGCAGGGAGGAAGGAGTTCTTAGACCGCTCAGTCCTTGAAGCACATTAATGCCTTGTCTGGATTATATGACCCTTCAATAAAGATTTTACATGATAGTCCGAGGAAAGAGCTTATCTTAATGATATTGACTTTATTGTAGCTTTATAAGATACATTTACAATTTTGACGTCTGGAATGGCTTTCGAAAATCATAAAATTTACAATCTAAAGAAGAAATAAAACCACCAAAAAAAACTTGAAATGCTTCGCTTTTACAGCTAAATTCCAAGAATAAGGCTTGCCACGGGGCATTGATTATGTTGACATCTGGGAAGTAACAACATGGTAGTTTATTAAAAAAAACCAGTATGTATACCCCTTAGAAAAAAATCACCGAGCAATATCATGAGGACAAGAGGGCACCTCAAGTTGAATTGTAGAGAAATGTAAAATAATTAAATGGCGCTCTACATGCTCGAATTAATTGTAGCATAGATTTTGTTCTTGTCTTTTCCTTTAAGTTTATTATGGCTCAATCTTATTTCTTTTCTTTGCGCCCGATTTCAGAATAGGAAAAAATGGCTTGGTTTGAAACAATGCATTAACAATTCGCTTTGAGTGAGAGTTTAAACTGCAACGGCACGAGTCTTTTGCGGCAAGACCTTTTCCATTTAGGTTTCCAAATCAACATTTCCAAATTCTGTCTCCCAGTGATCCAGTGATCCATTCATAGTTATTAGTACATGGGAAGTTATGGAAGAGTGTGGAATGCTATTATAATTATATTTTGGTTCAATCTATCTAAGCAATAAAATGCCAGCCTTGTGTATTGCATAGATACACTTTTGTAGAATCTCTTGTAATGGTCCTTTTCCCTCTTTCTTTTAAGGGGAAGATAACCAAAAGAATTCATCAGCTAATGTGTCGGATTTTACTGTAGGGCTGTTCCATGAACTTTACAAAATTCTTCAAGAGTAGTTCTCTTTGGGCAATGGTCAGTTTTTAGGTTCAGATTCAGCACTAGAGTTATTCGAATAAATTACCTCTCCATAGAAGAGTTCACTGGTGAGTCCCTTTTTTTTTAATTTCACACTCAAGAGAGGCTAGCCCTGAAACATCGCCTAATTCAGACTCGGGAGTTCTTGCAGGAAAAGAATCAGACCGGAATACTTCCCCACACTGAGAGTAAAACCTAAACTTAAGTATATCAAGCTAAGACTAAAGTTTTAAAGTTAAGGATGGTGGTATATTTAAAAAAACATACAGTGCAGGGTACTTACCTTTCTTAGACTGATAGATAATGAATTATTATAATAGACCTCCAGATAAGCATAAATTATGTGCGATATTGAATAAGCTGCATAATTATGCACAAACTATATGAACCATTAATAAAGAAAAACAAAGAAAAGAAAAGTGTGTGATAGTAAATAATGTGGCTATCTCCTTTATCGTTTATTGAATAAATTCAATAAAAAGCAGATTTAATTTTTACATGCAAAAAAGCAAAATACAATGTACGTATCATTTGTGTAGGCAAAGATAAGTAAGTCTGGATTTTGGGCATAGGCATAAATATTTTTGTATTTTCACGACAAATTTTCCTGACCAAAATAATTTTTTTTCTAATTGATGTTTAAAGAAACCTGCAATTTCTTCCCCCCTCTCTCTCTCTCTCTCTCTCTCTCTCTCTCTCTCTCTCATTTTCTCTTTCTTTTTGTCTGTTTCTTTTCTCTCTTTCGTTCTTCCATTTTCATCTTTGTCTCTCTCTACCTATTCTTTTCTACGTATATCTTACTATATTTACCTCTCGCATCTTCTTCATCTAGCTTTCTGCCTCCCACACTCCTTTCTTTCTGCGTCTCTGTCCAACTCACCCGAACCCCTCCCTAATCTCTCTCATTCAATTCTTCATGTAATTAACACATTCACAATTTTTACAAGGAATCGACCCATTTAAAGTACAGCTACTAATGATTGTGATAAAATATTGCCAAAATTAGAACATCGCCTTTTCCCATTCTATAACATTATGTTGACCTTGAGGCTATTTGCAGACCACTTTGGCTGAACAAGAAGCCGAATAAAAACGTTATTACATCAAAACAAGTTGTTTTTCCACTATTCGCAAGGAAAGGAGGGTTTACGTGCAGTAATCGGCGATACCAGGTAGTTAAGTCAGAGGTTTGGATTACTCAGCTCCGAATACATGTGTTTAATTAAGAAACAGGGTGTGGATTTCGGTAATGGTCCGCAGCACCAGCAGAGCGGTGTATATAGCTCTTAATCTTATTTGGAATCCCAGTAATGCGATTACAAAAATGATGTTAGGATTCACGATCCAGTCTAATGTTTTAATCCCCATTCTGGCCTTAGTTACCCGACTTTGTATGTTTGCTGGATGCTTGGAACCTGCAGAACTTCTAAAGTTAAGAATTTTATAAAGCTCTCCAGTGATATGGATTTTTTTTCTTTTGTAGCAATCTGGTGATACGTGCGTCACCATTTGCAACCTTACTAGGACACCAGAGTCTTGTCGCTTGGATACACCCTCACCCCACTACCACCACTGTTTGAAGCTCCAGCGACAATGGTGGTATCAAAATAGCTTTGAGGTCAGCTTGAGGATAGCACCAACGCGATTTTCTTCAAACATGTACTTAGGGAGCTTGAAAGAGTGACAGATTTGGTAGTCAGCTAGGTGAAGAAAAGAGGGCAGGTGTTACCTGGCTGGATTCAGAGTGGGGTACTTTGTTGTGTTACATAATACCTTCACTTGTGAGCAGTTAATGTACGAGGCCAGTTTTTTACCAAGTAAAATAGCCTTAAATAACAACGTTACAAACCAGCAGCCTGCAACGAAAAAGAATATCGGACTATGCAGCGTGTGGGGCGGGGAAGAAGTGACCGCGTGTCCAACCAGACTAATTCTACTTATTAACACTCCAGTGGACAGCAAAAGCCTGCTGGGCAGACCGCTGTAGATCTAGATAATGGTTTTCTCACAGCTCAACTTACTGAAAAGCGCCGCACCCGTTGAACTCGCATTCGCATAGTTTGACCGGTTAAAGACGCAAGATTGTGGGGAGACAGAAACGGAAACTTCTGGATAGATTTGAGGAGGTTGTCAGGCCAGAAGGAGTGGAGTCGGGTGTTTAGTCATCTAATTATAGCAGTTCAGTCATCCTTTTGCGTCTCAGTTGCATACCCGTTAGACATTACAAATAGTTTCTGGCCATTCGTGAGAGGCCAGTCTGGAATTTGGTGACGTTAGCTCCACCCACATTGCCTTATATGGAACAGCCATACCTTAGATACACTAACAGTATACGTTGTCGTCATCAAGAGATAAAAATAGTCATGAATTGAAGCCAAACTAGAAGTACATATAAGTGGGTGCCGGCGTGGATTTCATTCATTCAGCTCTAGATAAGCTCAGAGCCACTGACCAGAACTACTCAAGCTTCAATTCAAGCTAAGACTGCCCAATCACAAAGACGTGTGTCGCTAATAAATTCTTAATAGGCCTACAAGCTGCAGTTTTTTTTGTCTGCAATTTTCTTACAACCGCGAGTGATACAAGTAACAACAAGCATGTCTATCACTTTGATCATTCCCGATAAGCTATCGTTCAAGACTTTGGAAGATGAAGACACCACTGCGGTGTCATCTCCTCTGGCAGCATGCATCCCCAGTACAAGGTGTGGTAGACGTCCCCAGAGGCAACTCGCCACGGCCACCTTGGGTTTCGTGAATGATCATTCGACAACGAGTCATATTGACGACAAGTTTTGTCTAGCAAGGACATATCAATAGACTTTAGTGTTTATAGATGAAGGAGACATTGTGGACATACTTTAAACAATTTAGAACTTAACATTCAGCACCAAGAAAACTGCCAAGATAAATGCCATCAACCTGTAAGCTTGTGTCATACATCACTGTGTTGCTTTAACCAGGAACAAACAACATCCATCGTGATTGACAAGACATCATAAAATCTGCTTCGTACTTACAGAGGAATCCGCGGATAACCTTCATCTGGGCGTTACTCCATGGACAGACTCCAGTGTGAGGGTCCGACAGATTTTTCCCTAGTCTTCACACTCTTAGTGCACAAGAATACAACAAGAACAGAGACGACGTTTTAAGGGAGGAAAAAATAGTCATTTGACATTAATTTAATTTACAGGGAAATTTGTCATTTCTTATCGTACACTTCTCAATATTCCTTTCAGTGATGATAATTTATTTCTGTGCCTGTGCCAGTGGATCATGTGGTATTAGTAGGCCATACATATCAAACGGTGCTTTCTGAACAGAGAGTAAGTTTTTTTTTAAATGTAACTGTTACCATTACTTAAGTTCAAGTACTTTTATTATTAAAATCAACCGCAATTTAGATCGTTGGGTGGCATGTTTATGAAAAAGAATATGCGGGTGGTAAAGTATTACGCAGGTCTTGTATATATTTTCGACATCTGTTTATTTTTGAAGAGCACAACGGTTAGATTAAACTGAATTCTTTAACACGTTAGCGCTATGAAGATTTTAAAGAAGTGTTTTATCAACCCGACTCTTTTTAGTAAATAAAACAATGGATTCAACTAAAATTTAACGTTGAGGTTTGTTGTGCTTTTTTTTTATTAGTTTTGTGAATCTCAAATGCCACTTTTAATTTTTAAATGAATATTATTTATTTGTTATTGTTTGGATTTTGCGTAATCAGTCTTATCGCTTGGAATGGTTTTACTATATCTGCAAGTGACATTTTATCTAGTCATTAAGCCAGTTGTGCTTTGTTTGACAAGGCTTAATATGTAACCATTTGACTTTATAAGCTTAACGTGTAACCATTTGATCGACGGACTCGCAATAACACTGGTGCTATGTGGTTCAGAAAATCTATATAAGTGACTATGAACATGACAAAAGATGGTTTATTTTTAATTATGAAATCATGTTTTCACTTTTCAATTTTCAATTCTGTATGACAATATGTTTATAATTACAGAAAACTGAACAATGCTTGAAAACTATGATGTTATTTTGCTTCAGTGTTCAAATCCTTGCTTTAAACTTTACGTTTATGTGCATAATGCATTTTATTTCAAAGGTGTTACGATACTCATGGGTTTACAATTAATGAATATACTTTAAATTTATAGAATAATAAAAGTGACTAAGTCAGAAATCTAAGACAAATGTGTGTGTATTTTTCTTTATTGCTCTTAGTTTCCTTTAATTTTTTCTATGTTCGGTTTGTGTTGTAGTCGCTCCTCACTGCTTGTGATACATTATAAATATAATAAAGATTATAAGTGTTCATCACAGCTGTTTATTATCACAAAACTATAGTGTCATCGAAAAAGTATAGTCTACAAAATCACGTATACATCTAAGTTATCTTATGGTTAAATTGAATGTCTTGGAATCAGTGAAGTGAGCTGTCGCAATTTAAAAATTATAAAAAGGCATTGATATTTGAAAGAACGCATTTTTCTGAGGTCGAAAACGTTGAAATTTTAATAAAATTATAAATAGTATTGTAGAAAGATATTAAAACTTCTGATGTTTTGAAATGTAGAGAAAATGGGAGAGGAGACTTTTGAAAGGTTTTTTTCTCAAATTTCTGACAACCAACTCATTTGCACTGGTCGCGACACAAATAATAGCCGAAATAATAAAACAATTTCCAAATGTAAAAGTAGCCTACCGATGACAGGTCACTCAATCCATTCAGCATTTTGCTGTTCTGTTTTGAATTACTTTTGAATAAGCAAAATACTCCTCTACTGAGCTTCGAAATGTCATATGGAATGGGGCGCTAACTTAAAAAATAGGAACAATTTTTAGAAGTCTTCACTAGTATTATCTTCTACTTAAATCAAAGAAAGAAAATTGCATGATATTTATCTAGGTCCACTCAAAACTCAAATGGGATTTTTTTACGAGGCAATTGGTTAGTTGTTTGAAGCCAAAATTTTATTTTTCGAACAATTAACAATAAGAATTTTTTTTTAATCCAGTTCAAAAAAATCCATAGTTATAGTTTTTAAAAAAGTAATTTATATTAGTAATAATTACCTTAAGTTGTTGTTGTTTGTTCTTTGCATTTATATGCCTAAGTACTCAGGTACTTAAGTTTGATGTTTGCCATCGGTGCAATTTAGATCAATTCAATCCAATTCAAGTTTATTCAGTCA
>BMAT01000604.1:6168-21822 GCA_019649035.1 Elysia marginata
ATAACAAAATCAAATTTAAAGGCGATAATCACAACTACCTCTTGAAATTCACTTCACAACAACTTTCCGGGAAGACGGAAGTAAAGAAGCGGAAAAGAAAATAGTTCCTTATAAAAACAATGGATATTTATTTTTTTGGTCGTGATTTATTTTTGAATTTTACCCTTTCACCATAATATACAGCTCTTTTTAAAGGCATTTCAAACACATGTGACGCTTTTATCGTAAGCGGTCTAGGAGAACTCACGGCAGCTTTTTTTTAATATTCATGCGCTCCTCATTTATAGATATAGATATATCTTACTCAGACTAAAATTAGCCTTCATTGCAGTAACTATCTCAATACCTATTTTTTGCCTTTACTTTTATTTCACTCTCTCTTGTGTAGTCTATAAATTGTTGTCTCTGTTCTTTTTCATCTCTTGTTGGTCATGTTTCTGCCTGACTGCTTCCCTTTCTCTCTCCATCCATCTACCTGCCTTGATTTATAAATTTTTTCTTCTTCTTGCAATCCTTAGAGGCTCAAATGTACACCTGTTGCTTTTCTTAATTCAACATCTTCCCTCTTGGTCTACTTCTTTTTCAACTTCTCTAAAACAATTGTGGTAATATGTATCATGTTTTATATTCTAACTAAATAAATTTACCTGCCTTTTATTCTTGGGTGAGAGGTTTACTTTAGTAATGAGCACATTTGGAGAAAAAACAATTCAAAAACGCCTCTAAATTTCAAAGCAAGTTGCCATGTCCTAAGTTTCTTAACTTCTTTTAAACCACTGAAGAAATGGTTAAATTGGGTTGTGCAAGGCTAGAGGTCAAAATCCCTAAGGTTCAATTTATTGGCTGTTTCAAATTTTGTAAATTTTGGAGTCGCTAGGTTTTGAGATGGTAGTTGATCTTCCCTAAAGCTCTCTCTAAATCAATCAACTAACAAATTTCTGTTTTGACTCCCCAGCTACCATGTAGCAACAGGAAGTGAGGATAACTCTGCCAAGATTTGGGATCTGCGCCAGCGGAAGTGTGTGTACACAGTGCCAGCTCATACCAATACTGTCTCCAAAATAAAGTTTCAGCGTAAGTGTATGGTTATAGATCACACAGAATGGGACGTTTATTTCGCAACCGGTACGAATCAATCGGATCTAGCTACTCTATCATTTTGAGGCGTTGCTATTTTAAGCAATATAGGCTATTTTTCTAATCTTCATGCCTAAAAGTGTCATTAGGTTATCAATTTTTTGTGGAAACGTAAGAACACAAAATTTTGTTGTGCAAAATATAATCTTCTTCTTCTTCTCCTTCATGGCGGATCCTTGTAGGACGTAGCCTCCCACACAGCTGAGCGGAAACCGTCTCTGTCTTGCGCAAGAATACTCGCTTCCCTTACAGAAAAGCCAAGCCAGTCAGAAATGTCTTGAGTCCATCTCCTTCTTGGTCTGCCTCTGCCTCTCCTGCCCTCCACTGCTCCATCTAGACACAATTTTTCGAGGTTGTTGTGTCTGACGACGTGTCCAAAATATTTCAATTTTAGTTGCTCTATATTTTTAAGGAGCTGGCGTTCTTTCATGCCGAGCTCTTGTAGGATATTTTGATTTGTTCTCCTTGCAGTCCATGGAATTCTAAGTATTTTTCTGTAGCATTTCATTTCAAATGCATCTATTCTTTTCACATCTTTTTTTTTTGTTAGCATGCAAGTTTCGCATCCGTATGTAGCCACTGGGAAGATGCAGGATTTCAAAATTCTCATTTTAAGAGGAGTCGATTGGCTTTTCCAGATGTTCATCATAGATTTTAGTTTAGAGGTTGCAATAGCCAATCTCTTTTCCCAATCAATTCCCCAGGTCACATGATAAAAGTCTTGTAATACAGGAATTTTGAAGGGACCTAATTTAGGATCATCGTTTACAATATCAACCTGAACTTCAGATTGGTTTCTAGATTTAGTTCAACTGTTACTGATTTAGCTATGTTATCATGGAATCATCGTACTGTTGATATCTAGATCTAGATCTAGTTAAGTTTTCTATATCATTCTCAGTGACATTTGGATTCTCAACTATGACTTTGTTGTGACGATAGTCTAGATTTAGAATTAGAATTGAGCTTTGTTTTTTTCAAAGAACACTTTGTTGCTTGTTCTTAATTGAGCGCCATCGTTTTCAATATCAACCTGAACTTCAAATTTGTTTGTACTTTTACTGTTGTAGCTCTGTTGACACGGAATGATCATTGAATTACTGTAGATACCTAGGTGTAGATCTAGATCTAGATTTTTCGGCATCTTTATGTAGCCCTAAAAGCCCGTCTAATATTAGAAGCTTCCTAGTGTGACGAAAACCTGATTGTCTAATATTAGATGCTTCGGAGAGAATCAGTTAAATATCAATCTCAGTGATATTTGGATTCTCAAGATCTTTTGGTTCTATTGTGACGATAGTGTAAATTCAGAACAAGATTTTTAGATCTACATCTAGATCTAGATCAGATAGCATCTGATCCAGACCTAGACCTTGATTAGTTTCTCCGCAGGCTAGGATAGATTTAAGTCTATTTACAACCTTGTGCAAGACTTATTAAAAAAGCTTTTCGACCAAATCTAGAATCTAGATCTATCTAGTCTAATCTATAATTAGTAGATCTAGACTCTCCAGATCTACGTGAAGCTTTGAAGTGACAGTCATATCAGTTTCCAAAAAAAGAGCAAAACTGGATTGCATATTTCAAGAAGAGTGGAGTTTTATTATGTGATCAGAGAAAGAGGGCTTTGTGATTTGCAAGCTTTGTGACAAAGGGACTGCAGAAGTTTCTAGTAAGTCAGGTGCAAAGTATGACATATAAAACACATCGCAACCAAAAAGGTGTTTTCACGGCCTATATCTTCTTTGGTCTGATAAAATCCCCCACAAAAATTTGAAATCCCTTTTTGGCAGCTGAAACCCTCTTACCTGGGTTCAAGGGTAGGCAGATCTGTTTTTTTGTGAATTTGTGGAAAAAAGGCTTTTTGTTTCAAGTAGTAAACATGGTGGGATGGTTTTATATTTGAAGTGCTAGTCAAGGAAATTCATTCTTAATTTTCCCATCTATGTCATTGCGAAAATGAGGGTTTTGGAAAAATGTTTTAATTCACAAATAACATAACTTCATTTTGTTCAGGATGTATACAAGTTCATAGGTAAATCTACATATTTTTTTTTTAAACTTTTGATTGAATAGATAGTTTCCTGTTTAGCAGTAAAAAAAAAATACTTGAAAATGCCCTAGGGGCTGCAGTTGTCGCGCTAATGTAATACAAGCACAAGTGTGTTAAAAAAGCAACTGTAATTGTATTAGAAATTTAGTTATTATTTTTGCATAATGAAGTGTAGAGATGGACTTTAAGAGAGGTCAACATGTAAATCTGGGTCATTGAGAGATTTCAGAATAGAACTTTTAGAGACCTGTCAAAGCACAAATGTCTGGCAATTGCTGCACATGAGTCTGATGTCGCAATTTTCATGTAACAAGGTGATGATATTTTTGACAAAGTATTTTTTGTGAGTTTCAAGATATTGAATGTTGCATTAAATTACCAATGTTATCAAAATTTTGGTGCTGAGATATTGGAAGTTACTTTGATTTAAAATATAAACGAACAAACTTATTGTAGTAAGCCTCTTCTCAAATTGAAATTTCTGAAATGCACTTCATTTGCTCTGGTTGCAAGCCATTTTTTAAATATCAAGGAATAAAGTATAAACAAACAATATACACATCATATATTATAAGTTATCCAAGATTAATACAAGTGTCACAAACACCCGAAATAATATTCGAGTAAATGAATAAAACTCCTGATGCGAGACTTGTGAGTTCTTTTAATATCTTGAAAATGTGAAAACTTGTGTGAAGAATGTAGAAAATAAGTTTATTCAACTTAAAATGAAGAAATCAACACGAAACAGTATTCACATCCAGCAGCAGTCGAAAGTAATAACAGTGGAATTGCCAATGTCCAGCATAAACAAATCGTAGATCTAACTTTTGCTCAAAACTGCTCACTCTCTCTCTTAATCCAGTATTCTATCCTCTCAGTCCTTTTAAGCTTAAGTCTTCTTAGTCAACCACGCGAGCTCTATTTATAAGCAAAACACACATCTAGAAATAGAACACAAGTTCTAGCTATTGCTCGAAAATTTGACACTTTAGAAGAAAGGTGAGAAAGGCGTGGCCTATTACGGCAGCGACACCCAATCACAGGCCAAGTTAAAAATAAGTCGACCAAAATGCCTCCTATGTCATCAAACAGTATGTAAATGAACCGGAAGGTGGCAATCTAGATAAATACAGAAGCCTAGATCTACAGCACTAACAATAGGCGATCATTCTAGATTTTAATGAGTTAGGAAAACCGTAAGTTACTTATAACTACGAATACTTAACTCATTCCATTAAGAAAACAAGCGTAGCCTTAATCTAGGTCTACATTGTACATAGCATGACTAAGGAAATAGACTAAAACAATCTCTAACTTCGTTACAAGCCAAAATGGCCTTTGAGAAAATAAGAGTATCCCTAAACCTAACAAATAAAAAGATCTCCATCCAAACAAGACATAGAGCTGTTCAGTGTAATAAAACCTATCATAAAGTATGGATGTGAATCATGGGTGATCTCAAAATAGACTCAGAAAACATTGAGGCAACAAAAATGTGATTCTTTTGAAGACTGCTCCAAATATCATTATCATAGAAGGCAAGAAAATCAAACAAAATAGTCCCGAATGAAATGCAAACAAAAAGGACACTCATAAACAAAATTTGAAAGCAGTAGAGATATGATAAGAAAAAGGGGGAAAAACATGAACATCTATTGACAACAGGCGGCATCATCACCCCAGGCAGGGTATAGGCCACGCACAAGTAAATGCCACCTAGTCCGGTCTTGGGCAAGCTTTCCAAGCTGACCCCATCCTTAACCCATCATTGTCATTTCCCTCTCTACACACCTCTTACATGCCTCTCTGGGCCTACCCCTGCCTATGTTCCCTTCCCACTATAGTGCCTGTATTGTCTTGTGATTTTGTTGTATGATTTTCTCGTGTGACCAATCCAACGCCACCTTCTCAATCCGATTTTCTCCTCTATTAGTTTCTGCACCGTTTGCCTCCAAACCTCCTCTTTTCTTATCCTATTATGCCATTTTTTTCTCAGAATACCTCTCATATGTACATCTATCAATAAAGGTTTGCACTTTCTGTATTGCTCCAGGTGTGGCCTTCTAAGTGTTACAACTATACAGCAAAACTGATTTTACGATTGAGTTGTAAAGTCTGATCTTGATCTTTTGAGATATGTTTCCAGATTTCCAGATCCTTTGTAGTTGTGTGTATGTTGATCCTGCTTTACTAATTCTTGCCTTAAGGTCTAAGTTTGTTCCTCCCTTCAGGTCGACAATACATCCTAAATATGTAAATGAGACTACTTCCTCTAATGCCCCTATTCCTAGTATGATTGCTTCCTCGGTTTCTGCTCCTGACCTAAGTACATGTACCTTAGACTTTACACTGTGAAGCCCGAGACTCTCCGATCATATTTTGGTCCTCAGTCTTGCTTTGCATCTGACCTTTATTATGTGAAAGCAAGGCTAGGTCATCGGCAAAATCCAAGTCATACAACCGCTGCCATAAGTTCCACTGAATACCTTTTTGTTTATCCCTTCATAATCCAATCAATAGCCAAAATGAATAGAAATGGTGACAGAAGGCATCTTTGGCGTACCCCAGTCTGAATCTGAAAACTTTCCGATAGCTGAATCTGGTCAAAGATCCTGCAGTAGGAATTGTCATATGTAAATTTGACAATATTGACGTATTTTTCTGGTATACCACTATCCTATCCAAACTGTCAAAGGCTTTTTCATACTCGATAAAGTTGATTAAATAAAATAGTTCCATTCAGTTTACTTTTCTAAAATAATACGCAATGTTGCGATCTGGTCCACACAAGGCTGATTTTTTTTCTGAATCCTGCTTGATTATCTCATAGTTATCCATTTACTGCATATTTCATTCTTTCAAGGATGATTCTGTTAAGACTTTCCCAGGTATAGACAGTAGTGTGACACCTATAATTGTTGCAGTTGCTAAAGTCTCCTTTCTACGGAAGTTTAATCAAATGTCATTCTTTCCGTTCACTAGGAACTTTTCCTGTTCCCAAATATTTACAAGTAGACCATGGAAGATATCAACTATTTTAGCAATAACTGCTTTTAGTGCCTCTGAAATGAGGTCTGGACCTGCTGCTTTATTTGATTTCAATTTTTTTTGCCTTGGCTATTTCCTCTTTAGATGGTGGCTCTGGATTTATAGGTAGATCATTTCTACCTGGGAGAATATCTAGCAGGTTTTCTGGTGGTGGTCGGTTCAGAAGTTGTTCAAAATGTGTCTTCCATCTTGCCAGCGGTCCCTCTTGTGTGAAAATAAAAATTTCCTTCTTGGTCCTTCACTGTTATTGATGGTTTGCTTTGCTTTCCTGAGAGGGTCTTTGTTATCTTGTGCACTAGTCTCATGTTTCCACTTGCACCTGCTTGCTGAGCTCTCTCTGTTCCTCTAAGAATCTATTCTTATCTTTCTTGATGGACTGTTTGACCTCTCGGTGAGCTATTGAATTATTTTCTTGTGCTTCTTTCTTTTCTTTCTTGTCCTACATCTGTTTAGATCACCTTTTATTTCTCTACGTCCCTGAAGTTTGTTCAATTATTCTTGTGTTATCCAATCTTTATATTTTTTTTCCTATGTCCAAGAACTGAGCTACAGGTTGATGACATGCTTTCCTTAATCTTGTTCCACTGTGAGTCAATATCTTCCTGTTCAATTTATGAGAGAAACTTGAAATTTTTTTTTGTTCTACCTGGAATTCTTTCCTCTTGTATCTTAAATGTAAAAGGTTTACTTGAAATTGTAGGCCTTTCCCACAGTTAACATTATTTTACATGTCTCTTCAGCTTGAGTCTCAGCTTCGCTAGTACCAGGTGGTGGTCTGTTCCCCTCATCACTCTGACATCTTCCAAGGACCTAATTTTTTTAGAGATACCAAAATGGTCTATTTGATTTTCTGTCTTTCCATAAAGTGAAATCTATGTTGCCTTGTGATTGCGTTTGTGAGGAAAGGCTGTCCCGCCAATGGCCAATTGGTTGAAAGAGCACAGAGAAATAAATCTTTCCCCATTGTCGTTTGCCTCCCTTAGTCCATGCATGCCCATAAACTCTTCATTACTTCTGTTGTTGACTCCAACCTTTGCATTGAGATACCCCATAACAATGTTCACATCTTTTTTTTTTTTTTTGAAGCTCGTCAACCATACCTTGTAGCCTGTCGTAAATTAAATCTTTCTCTTCATCTGTAGCCTCATTGGTTGGCGCATATACTTGTAAAATGTTCATATTTCTTCTCTTGTTCTTGGTTGCAAAGGATGCCAGAACAAGTGTTGGTCCAAGTGCTTCCCACCGTACCCCCTCAGTGTTTTTTGTATTGACTTGTCCAATATAATTCCTACTCCTTTGCTGTGTGGTCCCTCTTCATCTTAACCCCAAAAATTAACAGTTCTCCTGTACTTAGCGTCTTCTGTCCTGACTGGTTCCAGTGTGTTTCGCTTATCCCTAGTATATGGAGGCGATATCGGTGCATCTCTTCACAACCTGTGCAGTTTTTCCAGCCTCATAGTACATAATTCTTACATGTCCACGAGCCGATATGGAGAGACTGGGCAGAGGGTGGAGTTTCCTTTTGGCTTTGGCTGTGAAACATCATATGATCTTCTTGCAAAGAGGCTCCATCATCTCCCAATAGGTGTAAATGATTTTTACTTGCTTTTGTTTCTGTAACATAATTAATTTTTATGTGAGAGGTTGTTAGCCTTTCAGCATTCACAACCTGGAGGGCCTTTTGGGAGCCACAGCCTAATTTGATTAAGTCTCTTACTAGTTCCAATGCGGGGATAAGGATATGGATTGCTTTTTGTCAGGCCTCTACCCTACAACCTGTTGGGCATGGGTGACTCTATTAGGAGCAAGCTCCTGCTGGCATAACCATCAAGGTTACCGAGACACGCAAGCCCTCAAACCACCGCAAGGTAATGATCCGCAAGAGGGACGACAGGCGTGCCCAGTAGAAAACGTATTAGAGGTAACGTAGACAAAGGGAGAAGATCATAGATGGACTGAAATAGTGGCTCGGCAAAAGAAGGGAGGTGGAGACATCGGGAGCAACAAGAGATAAAAAAGTATGGAAGGACATGATTACCTAAGGTTCACTGCAAGGCCCTTGATGATGATGGTATATAAGCGAATCTTATAATTTTTCTTTTTAACTGCTTTTTTTCTCATTAAAAAAAAATAAAGAACTTATTATTTATAAGAATATTGACAGACTTGTGACGTCTTGAAAATAAAAGAGTTTTAAATCCTTTTCTCTCCAGCTGTGCATGGAAATTACTTGGTCACTGCATCATTTGACAGCACTGCAAAGGTAAGAAATAATCTATTTTTTGCTTGGCATTAAACAAAGAGCTCTGTTTACTCAATATCAAATTGATGGCTTTTTTCTGAGTCTTCCCCACTTGCCAGTGTTTTTTAAAAATTAATTTCATGTAAAAAAAAAACAACAAAAAAAACCTACTACTGGCTCTGTGGCCTATCGGTAAGACACTCGCAGAGATCGGTAGGTGCATTGTTCGATCCCCGGCCAAGTCAAACCAAAGACTTTAAAACTGGTATCAGCAACTGATCCGCCTAGTGTCTGGCATTATGGATTTAGTGCTAAGTCTGGTTGGCCCGGTGTCAGAATGATGTGACTGGGTGTGGTGTACGCAAGCGCTCCTGACATCACAGTGTGGCAGCACGCTTTCGATTGTCCACAGCGCCATCTCTGATATAACCTCGAAGTTGACTGGGATGTTAAAATTCAAACAACCAACCAATATTAAAAAACTATGTGGCACCAAGCGGAAAGCGAACCCAAAAATACCAAGACAAGTCTAGCAAGGTATCAGATCAGCTAGGGAGTTTGCATCACCTGCCTGGTGTACAGCAGCAACATGTGATGTAGCTTTTCTTTCCAAGGCACAGATTCAGAGCCTCAGGCGAATCCTTGGAGCTATCAGTATCATCAAGTCAATCCCAACAACTCCACAAACAAGCAGAAATTTACACTCTGGGAAACAGAGGAGAGTAAAAAAAAACCTTATTCTCTATGAGAGGAGTAAATGTAACCCCACAATCCCACTCCATAACATTCTCAAAGAGAAAGTCGAAAATAGATTGAAATTAAGGAAAAGTCCCAACCATGTAATGAAAGAAAAATGTGAGCTAAACAAAGACTGGCTGACGCAGAATAGCAGTTATGAGCCACTGAGAACAATCAACGACACCCAGTGGAACAATAAAGCAAACCAAGAGTTAAAAAGAAACATGAAGAAAACCTAAACAGTCTGAAAATGAAAGCTCTAGAGCATATAGACCAAACCTACCCTCCCGTTACTTGGACCCATATAAGCACAGACAGCTCCTCAGAAAATATGAAAAAGGGAGGCGCTTTGTTTTACATTTAGCATCTGATGGCACAAAAGAGAACACAGCTAAAGTGACAGGATTGATTTGCTCTAATTTCAAAGCAGAACTAATGGCAATAAGACAACCCTAGAACACATGAAAAAAAGCCAAAAAGACACCAGCAGGGAACAAGAATACATCATATTCTGTGACTCCCAAGCTGTACTTTAAAGTCTAGAGCAAGAACTTACAAACCAATTATCAGAATCAATAGCATCCCTTCTAAAGAACATATCATTTCAATGGATACCACTAAAAGCAGATAGGTTGACCAAAGAGGGAAGCAAAAAGCAACAAACAGCCAGTCCATTGTCTTACAAAGAAGTGAAGACTGTTTTGAAGGAAATTTACATTCAGAAATTAAAAACAAACAGGAATTTCAGTATTGGGAAGGACACGAATCACAGCCTACCTCAAAAAGACCAGTGCATGATTTTTAGACTGAGAACCACCCACTGCCAACTTCACTTAGAGTAAGAACACACTAGTAGATCATTGGGAATCAGCCAAACTGCCATTTGCAATGTGGCACATCAAGCAAAACAGTACTTCATGCAGGAGTGTCCTCTGTTTAAAACTGAAAGAGAACAGCTGTGGCCACCAAACCCCTGATATCACCCAAAAACTGTGGGGGCTGAGAGACAAACTTTTCATGACACAATACATCAGGCTGACAGGACTAAGTGCATGACTGAGGAACGCCAAAGAAGAAGAATGAAGTTTTTTATCTTTAGAAGCATCGAAAAAAGTCTTGCTTTAATCAGCACTGCCTTTAAATGTGAAACTATGAGCTACCTCTATCTCTCATTCTCCTTTGACACTATACACATACCTCTAAAAAGAAAAGTTTAAACACCCCTTTCTCAAACACATTACACATAGTTTTTCCCAACGGATTTGAGAAATTGTATATTTTTAATTTTTCATACAGTGCGTTCATGCCTTTTTTGCCTTTCCTTAGATCTGGGCTCATCCGACCTGGGCACCGCTGAAAACATTGGCTGGCCATGAGAGTCGAGTTCTTGGTTTAGACATCTCATCTGACTTGAAGTTCATGGCTACATGCTCTTATGACCGCACCTTCAAACTCTGGGTTTCTGAACATGATGGAGGTCTTTAACAGATTTGGCAGAATTAAGATTTTATTGCAGAGAGAACTAATAGGGTTTATGACATTGACAGCCTTAGGTCGACCATATTTTTTAACATGAGAGTAGCTGTCATGTCAACAAAGGCCTATAACTCTGATTGCAGTGAATCTTGGCTCTCACAATGGATAGAAGAGGCAGAGTTCTAAGACAGTGGCAGGCTTTAGGATTGACAATAACAGTGACTAAAGTCAAGGCGACAAGGGCTTGTTAAAGCTGGCAGGTGATAGAGACAATATTGGGTAGTAGTAGTAGTGCAGGAGTCCAACAAAATGAGTGTACATGCAGTATTTTGTGACATGGAGTCAAAAACATCATTAGAAATGGTTTTTAAAGATTTTTTTAAGATGGTAAAATTATTTTGTTATCTCAATTAGGTCCTGAGTTATTTCACTTGAAAGACAAGGAATCCAAGTGACCTAACTGAGAAAAATGGGCTTAATGTTTTCTTTTTATAAAAGCCAAACGAACATTCCCATCTTCTAAAAACTGTGAATAGCATATTTTAACATTTCTTCAATGGTCTTATAAGTGGATGTGATGGAAGACAGTTAATAACATTAAAATGCCCATTTTTTAGATTGGGTGGCAGCACATGTTGGCTCATTTTGTAGGAGTGGCAAAGTTTTATGGCATTGGCAGCTGTAGGATTTATGATGCCCTCTATTCAAGAGACAACTGATGACAGAGCTTGTAATGATGATAGTTACATGAAAACTCGGACACATCTGGCTCTTATGCCAGTTAATGATAACTATGCTCTTAATTAACCATACAAAATTCAAATACTGTTGTTATGATAAATATTACAGGTTTTATATCATAAGACTAAGAGAGAGAAAAGGATAGAGAGAGATCGCATAAATAAAAAACAGTAATTCTAGTTTGACCTGAGATACAAGAAAAGTATGCAGAAAGGAATTTCTTTTTTAGATTGGTTTAATGTTGATCTTTTCTGAGCTGTTTGTATTTGATATAGAGTATCTCATTGTTTGTGTTTTTACACAATGCTGTTGAAATATGAAGAGAAAATTAATAAAGCATCATGTTGTAAATGTAACCTTGTCTGGCTTTTTCTTTCTTCATCTTTTACAGTTCAATTAACAATTACACCTTCCTTTTGTCAGATTTAGGAAGTTTTTAAGCAACATCCACCCTGGTTTGAAAATTAAAATTTAACATGTTTTTGTTTACATAGATAGGTAGCTTTTAATTTGTTACACCAAGCTAGAGGTTTGTGAAAGAACAATATTAAGTGCTGGTATTATTTATTTCATTTACGGATGCTAAATCACATACATGTACTAGCATTGTTCCTTCCTGCGACATGCCATTTCTTGGTGGCCTTTGCATCACCACATAACTTGACATTTTACTTTACAAAAATGAACCGCTTATTGTAAGGAATTTTTTAAAATTTATAAAATTGGTTCTGTTCGAAGAAATAGTTATACCTTGATTGAAATTATGTTATCTCATCTATGCTTACCTGCCTTTAGTCAAAAGCCCATGCAACCACTTGAAAAGCATTTCATTGTGATTTGGGGTACATGTACTTGGCGTTTAACTCAGTATGAAGAATTACAATAATAATTTCTTAAGTTTTGACGCTTTTTCAATTTTGATTGTTCTGTACAATCACTGTCATAGGACTTGGGTATCCTGATTTTCTATGAGTAAGTTACTAATCACTTTAGCTTTTGAAAATTTTGAGTCTTTTAAGTTTTATGATAATTATAAGCATGCAAGCGCAATTCTTCAACTGTTGTGCTAGGGTCATGTCGCGAAATCTGCATGTTGAAGGTTTTGTTAAGAGAATAATGATTTATGTAAGAGGGCAAGTCAGTTCATATTTTATCCTTTATTGAGGCAATTGATCAAGAAATTTCTCATAGTACTATTTGCTGTTTTTTTTTAAACTAAAAGGCATTAGCGCATTACAGTGGACCTTGTGTCCAACAATCTTGGACTCAGCGAACCCTTGCATTCAACAAACAGAAAGAAAATCCCAATTTTTTTCTCTTCTTTAACCTTTACAAATTTCCTTGTATAGAAGTTTAGAACGAACTTATTGCAGGCAGACTTTGTTTTCAACAAACTAGAAGTGAAACTGAAACTAATGTTTGGTTATTTTACCCTTTTTTCTGGTATGTTGTTCAATTTACCAGCGATCTAGCTTTCACAATTTTAAAAAAGAGAGAAGGTGATACATCAAACGAAAAATCGGCTAGCGTTGCAAAAAATTGCAGCACAATGTGAGTTCTATTCTTGGAAGTTCTAAATAATGTTTCAAGATTGATAGAAGATAGATAGTGTAGAACTTTCTTCTTAGTTCGTTTTGGGTTACTTCAAAGAGATCTTGCTTTCAACAAATCTTGGCGTCAACAAACTGCACATTTTCCTGCACAGTTCCTTGGATCTGAGGTCCATTGTATTTTGCTCCATTTTAGATTTCCTTTACCTCTCTTGGATTGAACACATTTTAAATATTTGTTATTTTCTTAAAATGTTTTTATGGTTTTTTTCCAACAGTATACAGCCATGGACAGACCAAGTGCAGTATCTCTCATATGGTTTACATGGCAGTACATGTATAAGTACTATAACCAAAATTCTCATTTTTTTCTCTAGCACTATTACAATAACCCTGTTTCTACTGTCAATTAAGATAGAACATTAGCTACTTGAAATCGTTAACTTAAAATTAGTTGAGCCATCTAAACTCATCTGGACAGACTGGTAAGAGTGGAAATTTGCAGTCTTAAGTTGACGAGTCCACTGCACACTTGAGACTTTCCCAGGCTAGACTTATAAGTTATGTTGTCGGTTGGTCTATGCCTGGCTAAAACAACTTGCGTCCATTGAACCAGACCGTGAGCAGGCTATGCAAATTGGCTGTGAGCGGCATTAGTGGGAGGAACAATGGAGTAGGTCAACAGGTAGATTTCTACAAACTGAACTTCAAGTCCATGAGTATGACCGCCCAAAAACGTCAAGTAGGAAAATTGTGTAATCTGGCCAGAGATATGGGAACGACTGGTCACCTCGTTCCAATATCTCTGAGTCAGGCAAACAAAGCCAATGTCAGGCCAAAACTGTCTGATTTTCCTTGGACGGGCTCGAGGGCGCAGTCGACGCGGCGCCTAACGTAACGACAGGTTTTATGACACCTGGCCATATAACGAGAGCATGGTAAAAGGTTTCCTGGATTTGCTACCTCATTTTCATTTTGCGGGTGATCATCAACCCTGCAAGTGCAACATTACTAATGGCTCTGTTTGCTACCACCGTCACCATTTCTACCTTTGTTCACATGAACTTGAAGCAAGGTGTCAACTTCAAACTGCTCATCCTGTTCCTCTCTGACTTCGTCCTGTATTGCTTCACAATGATATAGTACAACATCGTACTTCCAATGGATTTTCCTTTTCTTCTATGTTATCATTTTGCATATAAGTTTTTTCACAACGGTCAAAGCTATAGTCTGCTGCCTTAGCTAGACCATTCTGATGAGCTTTCGTATTTATAAGTCTACAACCACCACAAACATTTGACACGTTAAACTTGAAGTGATAGTTGTGGCAGGATCGCTATCTGTCTCTGTCCCTTTATATACGCACACAACCCTGTGCAATTTCACTCCTAATAGAAAAGCGTGACAGCAGTCTGATGTATAATAATAATAATAATAATAATAATAATGAAGTTATTTTCTTGCGCCTCTTCCTACATGTAGGCTCGAAGCTTTTTACAACAGTATATATCTACCCAAACAAACAATGCAGACATAATGACAATTTTGTACAAAACATAATCCACTAACAATTCAAAACAAACAGAAGAAAAACAAAAGGTGCATGTACAAAATTAAAGAAAAAAAAAGGATATACATTGACCATCGGTAGTCGGATACATTTTTTGACACAAACTAATTAATGTCTTCATATAGCGTGAACAAATATGTTTTCAATAGGGTCTTAAACTGATTTACCGACGTAGCCTCCCTGATAGAAAGGGGAAGGGCATAAATTAAAAAAATACAGCCTTGATTTTCATCTCTATGCTGACGACACACAAATATACCTACCTTTAAACACATCTCTCTATGAAATTGAAGAATGCCTTGACGAAATTAAATATTGGATGACTATAAATAATTTAAAATTAAAATTTAAATGAAAATAAAACCAAAGTAATTTTCTTAATCTTATCAACAAAAACATACCCCAAGGAAAGTGAGGCTGTGTATGAATTAAATTTTGCTGGAGAAAGTCTTTCTATTCCTAGTACTAGTAAAGTACCGGTAGCGAGAAATCTGGGAGTTAATTTTGATTCTTAACTAAATATGGAACACCATATAAAAATTTAAGTCAAAGCTGCCATTATCATCTCAGGAACCGAGGGAAAATTAAAAACCTGATTGATATGCACACAGCACATGATATTGTGCATTCTCCTATAACAAGTCGTTTAGACTATTGCAATTCACTCTTGGTGGGAATCCCGTTTTATCTTATTGAAAGACAGCAGAAAATTCAGAATAGAGCTGCTAGACTAGTGGCAAGGAAAAATATGAGAGATGATTCATTTACAATTTTAAAAGATCTTCACTGGCTGCCTATTAAGTATAGAATAGATTTTAAAATCGCCTGCCATGTTTTTAAATGTCTAAGTGGACTGGCCCCCTCCTGCCTTAGCGACCTCATCGAGGTTTTACATACCCATTAGAGTTTTAAGATCAGCAAATGAAAACCTTTTAACTGAGCACCTATATGTAAATCAAAATTTGAAGGGCGTTCTTTCTTTTTCTATGCCCCTAAGCTTTGGACCAGCTTGTCTACTGAAACAAAGAAGTGCTGTAGCGTTATCACTCATAATTATATTATCATGTTTCACATCCTCTTTACTGTAGTTCTCCTT
>BMAT01000606.1:10122-22654 GCA_019649035.1 Elysia marginata
GAATGTCATCATTGAATGTGCAGAATTTGTTTCTGTATTTTTCCAAGAAACGAAAAGCATTATGGTTGCCAAAGTCCTCAAATTGAATCAAGCAAGTAGATCCATATCTGTTTTTGAAAAAAAGTGACACCATGATTGTGACAAAAGAAATAAGAAAAAAAATATACAAACTGCATCCAGTATAAAACCTTAAGACTCAAAGATAGTGACATTTTTGAGGATACATTTTTCTAACTTTATTAAAAGTCACATTTATCACTATTCTCTGAAGAAAAAAAACTTGATGAGTTGATGACATTAAGTAGCAAAGATAAAGAAAAATAATAATATTACACTTTGAAAGAATTTTTTTAGTATCAATTTTCACAACATTGCAATTATAAAAGTCCATCAAAATGAGAGAAGAAAAAAAAGTTGGGAAGCTGAAAAAAAATAGATGGGTAACTATTTTTACTTTATTCAATATTTTCTACAAATCTTTGGGTTTCTCAAATTGAACAACTTGAAAATATCACGAATACACTAAAGATTTCCAAAACAAAACAAATAAAAATGATCATGATTCTCAAGAACTTAATCCTGCTCTAGGTTTTTCATATATCTGCTAAACAAGATCCCCATGTTGCTTAGTGGCAGTATTGCCACCAGTTCTTGTTCCATTTTGATTTGTTTACACAAAGAAAGATCAAGAGCGTTTTTGTTTTTCATCTTCTTTTGGTAACACTTTTTATCTGTATAGTTAAGAATAAGATGTTTATTTATTTTTTAACAACTTCAAATTTACTTACGACAGATTTTATTTGAGACATATCCTTCTCATGTAAAAAATTTTTCTTAAGACAGATTTTATTTGAGATATGTCCTTCTCATGTAAAAAAAAAAATAGATCATACACATTTCACCCAAGCAAAATTATGGGAATCAAAAGTGTTTTCATATCATAAAAATTCACTGTGCTTGAAAAAATAGCCAATTATGACATAAGTACAGTCTAGTTTGGATATTTCAAACCCTATGGGAAGAAAATGAAACTTAAAAATTATACAATTGAAGCATCAATATTTAACACACACACAAAAAATAAAACTAGTAACCTGGTTTGGTTCGAAACACGCAAATATCCTAAATTATCCAGGTTTGAAAATATATGCACTCTGTAAAAGATAACATGGCTATTGTCATCCACCGCCGAAAGTCTCAAGACTTATCATATTTCCCCTAGCCGGCCAATGCATAACCAAAGCAAATACTACTCATATTTCAGAGCATTAAAATAAGACTGCCTGTTAGGCACTCAAATACTATCAATCCAGAAATTTCAAGAACTGCCTTTAGCCAGCACCCATTTTACAGGTTAGGGGACTAAGGAAAGTGTGGATAAATTGCTTTCCTCAGGCAATTACAACATGCATCGTGGTGGAAATTAAACAGGCAACTGCCAGATAACAAGTCTGACGTGCAAACCACAGAGCCATGCTGCTCTACTGTAGAAATAATGATGCAATTAACAAAGCGAATTCCACAAAGTCAGCAGAAAAGTTTTCATAACTCAATTTAGCCTGATAAAACTGAGATTGATATACATACCTACGCTGCACTGCATGCATGAATTCATCAATAAAATCATCATACTCTGCACCAGTTACCCTGTTCTTTTGACGCCCAATGTAAAGGGGATCATCATGTAGTTTCTGGGGGGATTAGATGTAAAAGAACTGTCTATTAGCAAGTGTCATTTGAATACTTTAGACAAGTTTATGTCTTGCAACCTGTCCAAATGAGTCAGATGTCCGAAATTAAAATTTGAGAAAGGGGCCTTTTTTCTTCTTTTTTTTTTTTGTATTTGAAATCGATGAAAGTTATGATCTTTCCCAGAAAATAAATAGGTATTCGTGCAATTTTCAACTTTTGGAAGCTTAGGAAAACGCACTAGCCAAAAAAGCAGCAGCTTAAAATATGAAAATTGAGACATCCAACTCATTTGCACTGGTTGTTGACATGATTCTCTCATCTCGGGGGAATGAGTCGAAGCTTGCAATTTTATCCTTAAACATGACGTTTATTTAAACATCAAAAACTTAATAAAACTATTAATATTTTGTGGACAGAGATTAAAACTTTAGTAAATTTAAAATATAAAAAAATTGATCTCTAAGTGGCGCTTTCTCAAAAATTCAAGTTTTTTTTTTCCATTTTTGATTCATTTAACCCAAGATGTGATTTATCTCAATGTAATAAAAGAATATCAGTCATACATAGCAGGTCAGAGAGAGAAGTTTTCTTTTTGGGCATTGATGTTTGAAAAGCTTTAGCGTATAGTTAAATGAGCTTTTTAGGTAAAAATTGTAGTTAAAATGACCATTTTCAAGCACAATACTAAAATCATATAAATTCATTAGCAAGAATAAGTTACAGCGGGAAAGGAAAAAAAAACCCATTATATTTATAATGACAATAGTTGCAGAAAGCCGCATGTGAAAATATTCTTGCATTTAATTATTTTTTAAGGCAGACAAAGTTCTGCATAAGAGATTGGATTAGCGCATGTCTTCTGTTTTTGCTAGACTAATCAGGAATGCAACTCAAATTTTCTGAAAATAGCTGAAAACCTTTGCGCTCAGTTCAGGCATAATAAAAAAACTTATGCAAGGCATAACATTTAGGGGCACTGAATTGTCTTGGTTGATGGGAATCAGCCTTGGTCAAAATCAAGTGTGTGTTTAGTTTCCAAGGCAATGACAAAAAATGACTGAAAAATGGCATCCCTGACTTATGGAACAAAAATGATGCAAGGTTTGAAGATGTAGCTCTTTGCAATAATAATTGAAATATGCCTAGAAAGAATGTTCTAATAATTTTTTTAAGTCACAGTTGTGTATCAATCAAATATTTTGCTATTAATTTCATTATTAACTCTCTTCCTTCCTACTGTTTTAGGAGTTCAATATAAATCTGAGAGTCTACTTTTTGTGTAGCAGCTTTAACGAGTGCAACTGTTGAAAGTCCTAAGTGTCATATACAGTTTTGATGGTAAATGAATGGGCTTTCATGTGCAATGTTTTTTATTATTTCATCCCATCATATTACACAATAAAAAAAAATAATTATCAAAAGAAAAAAAAACACTTCACCTGGGTCCAAGTCAAATTTTTTAACTTTAAAAATCTCATTCTTGATTTTAAGCCATTTGTTAAGAAATGGACAATAATGATATATTTACCATTATAACTACATTCAAGATTGGTGGCTGGATGGTTACAAGGAAACAACACTTTTGGCTCTGATAACTCAATACAAAATTAAATCAAAATGTTTCTGTTGATTTCTGAGGGTATATTTTGCTTTTATTATACATAGGAAATAAGTTTCTGCTTTCATTCAATGGCAAATAATTGACGTCATAGATCACTGATGATCGAAATATATAGAAGAGGAAGGAAGAGAGTTAACGCATATTTTGGTTTATCGAGCAAACTTTCAACATAAATCAAAATTTACTTGATATCAACCTTGACAAATTAAAAAGAACCTCAATACAATGACCCAAGACAAAAAAAAAATATGACATGAAACAGTTTTTTTTTACTCATCAAGAAAAAATCCCTCAAGAGACCTGTTACAATAGGGGGTAAAAAAAAAATCCCCAAGTCATTAACATTTCAAACAGCCAATTTATCATAAAGTAACTTGGTATGTTTTTACTTAACTGGGAACATATATTAATAATTATAATAAAAATAATGAAGAACATTTATACAGCGCTTTTACAAAAAGCTCAAAGCGCATTAGACAACAATGACATTGACATCTTTTCAATACACATTCACAGAACAAAATAAAGTTAGGACACATACATTTGGAATAGGTGCGTTTTTAACACGGTCTTGAACTCCTGCGAGTCCTTTATCTGTCGAATGGGCAGAGGAAGCGAGTTCCAAACGTGAGGAGCTGCATATGAAAATGATTTTTCTCCATAGGTCTTAGTTTTCACTGCAGGTACAACTAACGAATCTTTACTCCTACTTGCAATGTGCGAGATGGTTTGTAAACGCTAATCATAGATGACAAATACAATGGTAATTTGTTTTGTAGAACTTTGTGACAAAGTACAGCTAATTTAAATTTAATCCTAGCATCCACAGGAAGCCAATGTAGATGTACAAGAAGCAGTGTAACATGCTCTCTTTTGTTCTTTTTTAGGATCATCCTAGCAGCATTATTCTGAAATCTCTGAAGTCTCTGAATAGATTTTGAGGGCAAATTAGCTAGTAAAGAATTACAATAATCAAGCCTTGAAAAAATAAAAGCTGATACAAGACACACCAAGGATGTTTTACCTAGAAAAGATGACATTTTTCCAATCTTAGAGAGTTCACAATACATTTGTTTACAGATAATTTCCAATTTGAACATTGTTAGACAGCAAGGAGTCAAAATACACCCCTGGGTTTTTTGCCTCATCACTAAACTGTATTTTTTCACTGTCAACAACAAAATTACCAGCTGGCATGACACATGTTTTTACAGTATGTTTTGTATTAAACAGCATCAACATCACCTCAGTTTTATCATTGTTAAACTTTAACTTTTTTGATAACATCCACGCACCAATCTCCTTCACACACGACAACTCAGACAACTATGCTTAAAGTTGATTTCCAGAGGACGTTATAAACATGAGCATGGACTTAAATATAAAAAAATTGAGTTCCTTTGAAGTCCTTGTATATATATCCCATGGAAAAAGATTCAAACTGAAAATCCACTAAAGCAACTTTGACTGCCGCAAAGTTGTCTATATGGCTACTATTTGCAGGATGGTATTTGTAGCCATGGCTTCATGAAAATAAATAGATGAGACACTTACCTTGTTGTTTGTTCCAACATCTAGGAGGATAGGCAAACATTTTGCAGGGTGGATGCCTCCCAGTGCAGTGTAGAGGGATAGTTTCCCTACTGGAATTCCCATGCCATAAACGCCCAAGTCTCCAAGTCCCAAAATCCGCTCACCATCTGTTACTACAATGGCCTTTATAAGAAGCAAGGTTACAACTCTCAGTTTCTTTCAAATAAAGTTCAATACAATAATTTGGGTGTTAAAAGAGAGAGAGTACACAGAGAAAAGCATAGGTTACACACAGTGCTTTATTTCAGGTATTCTATAATAAGGTAATAACCGGTTTGCAAAACTATCCCAAACAAAATTTTTAAAGTTGGAACGTTAAACTTGTTACATCAAATTTTACAAGTGAAAGCTGTGTTAAACAACAAAAAAAAAAGACCAGATTAAATATTGTAGTTTTTTAACTCCTGATCATAGTTTTTTTCCATTGCCATATAGTTTCACCTCTTTGATTATTAAATTTATGTACCTTTACATGTCTATTTATAAGCTATTCCATGTTTAAAAAATAAAGCAACACACATAAAAAAAATATTCATGTACACTTATGCAACAAATATAAAAAAATCTGTATTTTGTAAAGACTTTTGTAATGAAGATTTTGATTGGCTTTCTAGAAACAGGGAATTTCCAGACTGCGTAACAAGGTGTGTATTGGGTATGAGAATAGAGCATAAAGTTACCGTTCTTACCTGCAAGCAAGCAATTTCAAAGACGGAGTTTCCCAATGGGAATGATAATTTGCACTCTAATCTCATTCTTAATAAAGGTGCACAGGGGCCTACAATTTTATTGAGCTAAAATTTGAAAGCAAGACACAGTGATTAGATTTTATGAGGATATGATTGGTTGTTACCAAATCAGCTTAACACCACAGAGCAAGTTCAATGACACGTTAGCTTCCCTGATCTAGGATAAAAAAAAATATTTTTGTTTAAGCAGTTCATTTATACCAAATGTAGGTATCTATTACCTCACCTTGACATTTCTTTCTGGCCAGTTACACAAAATGTCGTATATGTGGCCTCTATCATTTATGGATATGAACAAACCTCTGTGAACAAAGATATTTAAACCATGTCAGTTTGGTAAGGTTGCAGTAAAAATCAAGGAATAAGAAGAAAAGTCACTACTATTATGTCTAAATTGATTCATTAAGTTGAGCACTATCCTTTTTCTTATGATTAATATGCAAAGTTAGGAAAATTTCCTAAATATTTTTTTTGCTAAAAGTATTTCACACAAGTACCAGTAAACAATGTTATTTACTTAAGACGCCAACGTTTCTGTTTATGCAGTATAGTCCATGTAATGCAAATATTTGTTTCATGCAAACTATAATCACATTACCCACCAATTTTTGATTATTCAAAGTTAGACTCAGCTCCTTTGGGTTCAAAGTATGCAAACTGGACTGAATTAATAAATAGCTTTACATTAGACCAAGCGGTAGCACTAACCTTGGACGTCTAAATACAACACCATAATGTTCACAAGCTTGACCAACAGTTGGGGTGTAAACGATAGGCATCATCGCTTCTACATTTTCTGACAAAACCTTTTGAGTAAAAAAAAAAAGATCAGAACATAAGCACACCTCGTTTAACTGGTTTCAATAAAAGCTGCCTCAAAAAGTGTGCTAAATTCAAAGCCCAACCATAGCATGCATCAGAAAGAATTGGGAAAGCATTGATAATATAAATTAAAACGTGAATGTCAAAGGCAGTTTGCAAGAGATTACAAGAATCATGAAAACTCTTTCCAACACTCATTTATGGCATCAGAAGTGTATTGCTCAAAACCAATCTTTTAAGGCCTTGCATACTGAACCCCATTTTTTCTCTGTTTTCCCAAAGATTAAAAGCCTTGTTTAGCATTTAGCTCTCTCACCGACTTGTTGGCAAAGCTGAAACTTTTTAAAACAGGGATGCCCCTGATTGATCACAAAAAAGCCTGAACTTCAAGTGGAAAATCAAACCTACTGGCATAAAATTATTTGAATTTCAACTTTAACCTATTTGGAAATTATGATAGATGCAGGTATACAATACATTTCTTTCCTCTTGAAGTATATGAGCATAGTACTAACCTCTAACCATTTAGACTCACTAGCTTTCCTGGTTGACTTGGAATTTGCTTTTAAGTTAACATTTAGCATTTAATTGTATAAATGATAAAATTGTCATGATTTAATACAGTGAAATGTTGATTTTGGTTTTGAGTTGGTTGAGAATTGGTTTGCAGAGAGCAAGTTGCAAAATAATTCAAAGGGAAAAAGTTATATATTTTACAGTGCTCAGTAAACGAATAATATGTAGCACAATTTCATAAAATTTAATTGTGAATTTTTTCCAAAAAAAAAAAAAAAAATATATATATATATATATATATATATGATTATATGCATGTTGATGCATTTATTTACTTTAAATAAACATTTTGGTATGGTCACCTTATAAAACAGCCTTTCATTTCTATCCTGCAAGGATATAAGGTAGATAAACCTATCCAGGTCACTGCTGCGCTTCTGGAAATTTGTAAGCACCCTGACTGTCTGCTCCTCCATAGTGCGAACAACAGGCGGGATGAGGCCATGAATGCCCATCAGCTGTCGCTCTTTCACAGTGAAAGCTGTTCCCTGCAGGTCATTATAAAAAAAAGCAATATATAGAAACAATGTGTGAAAAAAGTAAAATTTGTATATATATATTTGAGATGAGTTTTATAATACTTACGATTGACTGTCGAAAGAGTTGAGCAAACAAACTTATTGCTTCCACAAATCTCAAGTATTTGATATTTGACACTATATGGCAGTCATACTATCTTATTAGATAAAAAAAAGAGACGTCACAAGATGATCCAACTTGCCAATTGTTAAGCACTCATTTATATTCCACTCACAACCGCATAAAATGTTGGAATCAAGAATACAACTCTGCGCTTTAACGGATTAGTATTGAAACAGGTTTTAATCTTCGACCAACAGTATCTTTATGCTTATGAGAAGGTTGTAGGACAGGTAATGGAAATCGTGTGCAGCCTTCAGCCTCATAACCACAAGTGTAATATGTGTTGGCTTGCAAACTCTCAGCCATGAAAGGCTTTATTTGTCACTTTAATGACTAAGGGATAAATTTCCTAAGCCTATAAAGTGTATTAAAATGAAGATCGCAGAAGATGTTAAGTCCGAAAATACTGATGATTCTGAAATGAAAGTTCTCTTACTCCAAAATAACTGTTCTTAAGGGGAAATTGAAGATTTGTGTCCTTTCATTTTATAAGAGCTATCAATGTTTGAATGGAAATCAATTTTTAGTTCTTTAGGAAAGTTTAAAATTTATCCTCAAGGACAGTAACTCATGTTTGGTTCAAATATGACTGAGTACTGGTAAAAAAAATATCTGATGTAGTTATATACACCTTTCCTGCTTGTAGCCTTTTCTACTGGGATTGTTAAAATAACAATGTTCTACAGTACTTTTTTTTCAACATCAGATTTATCTCAGTGTGAACATATTTTCTTCAGTACCTAAATATCCAAAATGGTAGCGGTTAGAAGCTGTGACTGACGCAATTTTTTAAAGCGAGTTAATTACAATTTTAAGGAGGTGAGAAAAAAACCACTTGGAATCACATGTATTGTTCTTAATAAACAACCTTGTTGAGTTTGGGATTTCTCAAAATATCTATCCCACGGACTCTTGAGTGATTGATGAGATCTCTTCGCTTTTTCCCCTCATTTGAGCTCTTTTCTCTAGAACTCACTGATGTTAACAAAGGGCTGAGGAAAAAAAAGAGAAAATCATTAAGTAATAATGACCTTTAGAATCATGGTATGTTATGTTTAAGCAGACTTAGCACAAGCTCTGAGAAAGTTCATGGTGCCAAAAGTTAAAAACTCATCTTAGATTTATAGTGATTCAAGTAGAATTCTGATAAAAAAAACAACTATTGACATATCAGACATTTAGCTGTATAATCTTGGAGAAATAGGTAATGGTGGTTGCATTTATTTTTGAATGGGAGAATCAATGTGAGCTGAATGTAGTAATACTACTTACACTCTTGACGTTGCATTGGAGAGAACTTTTCTTGATGCTGTTGAAACTACAGAAGCCATGATTTATGCAAACTGAACAATCTCTCTCTTTATCTAGGAGTTGTTGCTTTAGGGGGCCCGAATCTCTCGAACTTTAGATTTACTTTCCTTCTGCAAACAGCCAAATCAGTCGAAAGTGGTATCTGAGAGATTTTAACAATAACAAGGCTTGAATAAGGTGTTCAGAAGAGCAAGCAAAAATTGCCTAGGTGAGGTCTGAAAATCAGAGGACAGCAAGGCAAAAATTATAGGTGATCATTTTGTTGATTAAAATTAGTGTACCAAATTAGTAACATCACAGTGTTTGTATTTTATAACAACACAATTTACTTCTTGCTCTCTACAAACGTACTGTATATAGAGGGCTTTTGTTTATTGAAAAATATATTAAACTAAAAGTGAGTAATCATAAATCTTACATTAAAAAAAAAAAATTTTTTTTGCCAACGGCTGCGGGTTAGGAGAATGACTAAAATCCCTCAATTTTTTTTAATAGGTACAGGGTAATGCATCATTCTAGGGACATGCACCAAAATTTGATTTTTTTTAAGGCTAAATCATGAAGAAATAATTTTTTTTTTTAATTTTCTGCTATATACCAAAATTAACGGGTCACAAGCTATATCATAGCAATTTATTGACCTAAATAAGCTGAGGAGGACTACGCTAGCAAGCTTGGTTTTTGCAGGCATACGAGAGAACCATGACATCATATCTCATTCAGCTTTGAGCCAAGTAGATCACTAGGTCTATCTATCGCTCAGCTGCTCAGTCTAAATAATAATTATTGCCATAGAACAGTTACTAGTGCATGGTTTGCCGCCATTTTGTTATCACTGTGAACATATCTGAAACCGAATTTAAGGGAGACCAGTCATGTGCATGGGTGTTAAAAAACTCTGGTCTACGGAGACTTGTAGTCATAGGCTAGGTAGACCAGGATCCTGGTCTCAACTCAAGAGACACTTCGAAAAACAATTGCATTGCTGATGTTATAGATGACTGTTAACAACAGTCTCTTTCGGCACCTCTTCCCCACTCCTCTGGCGCTGTGGAAGGGGTTTTCCCACCTAGGTCAAGCCTATACGAATGCAACATGCTCTCCTCCTGTTGCTGTGTAAAATGCGTTAGCTTTGAAGCATTACAAACAGTAGGAATGAGATTCGCTTATTGTAACACAAATATATGAATAAGAATTCAAGTACTGAAGTAGGCCTACTCATGCCACTAACACAGTAGGCCTACAATGTGGATGGTATTGGTTTTTTATATTCATTGAACTTACAACAACAACACACACTTATTAAAAAGTCAAAATGACTTAGTTTTTTTATTGCACTGGTAAACGGAAAGTGCTCTTGTTGTGCTGTTTATTTAAAGTGTAATTAATAGATTAGTATAAATTTACACGCTAAGACTTCACCTAACAAATCTAGATCTAGAATTTTAAAGATTAAAATAAGATGTCCTTTCTTGATACCTATTTTCACTTGTAGACTAATAGATAGCCTAGTCAGCAACGGCACAAGCCTAATACTAGTAATAGATTCCCAGAATCTAGATCTAACCTTATCTCATTCCCTTGTTCGGCACCATGGGCCCTTGAAGATGAAGCCTCAACTGTGTCCGAGTGTGTCGGTGTGTCCTTACATTGCTCTCTCTCGCCCTTGACCCAAGATAACCCTCCGTGAACTCAAGGAATTATGAACAAGACTGAAGACTATTTATGAACAAGACTTGGATGTATGGTATTATGACTTGGAAAGAACCTAATTAAAACCACTTAGATCTAGCCTACGTGATTTTAAATCCACAAATAAGAGCACGAAAAGTGAAAGAACTATTCAGCTCACCTATAACTGTTTTTTTTAATAATTATATATATTAATAAATACCAATCATTACAGGTGCCCGGCTAGCTCAGTCGGTAGAGCATGAGACTCTTAATCTCAGGGTCGTGGGTTCGAGCCCCACGTTGGGCGATTTTTTTTTCTAAATGCTATCTGATATTGAAGTCAATGCAGACATAGTTACTTAAAGACTCGTATTGATCAATGCAATACATGTATATGAGATATAACATTGTCGTATACGGTTTTTTTTAAAAGTTCCTCATAAAATTTGTGATGCAGTTACACACCAAAGTGTTGCTTAATATTAAGATGCTGATGTCAATGACTGAAATGGTTAATACTAAATTCCTTGTTTGTGGTGGTGATAGGGTTGGTTGTGGTGATGGTATTGGTGGTGACACTGACAGTGGTGGTGGTGACCTTGCTTTTGCTGACAATAATTGTGATGAAGATTTTGATCGGTGGTTGTGATGCTGATCTTGACGATGAAGATAACGGCACTGGAGATATCATCAATTTGAATTTGTATTTCAATAAAAAAAAAATTACGTTTAGAATGACGAAAAATCAATTAATTTTGTGCCCGGTTGTAAAACTGTTAAGCAACATGGTTGTAATAACGATGTTTATATCATTACGGTATCTGTGTCTACGAAAGAGATAAAATTTCTTTTCTACATGTACTGATTATCTATAATAGTGTACTTTATATGGATAATGTTAGAATCTGTCAGTCTGACTGAACATTGCTTATTTTGAATACATGTACTTAATATGTAACTTTGCATTGAATGAATAAAATTGAAATTGAAACAGGCGGTGATATTAATAAATAATAGCAAAGATTTGGCGACGGGTCGAGAAGGTTTCGGAGATTCAACGACAGTGACTAAATTTGTCTTGCAGAAGAAAAAAAACATGTGCGCTACAACAAACCCTGTAGCTAATAACCTACAAAACTAGGCAAACCTGAGAACAAGCATTTTGGGTTTTTTTCCGCTTAAACATCATAGAAAGGCAACAAAAACAACGAAAGGGTCTATAGTTGTTTTTTTTTCCTTCAAACTTGTGTTAATGATCCGACCCGTTATTTAAATTCCGGGTGTTGAATTAACTGAGATGAAGAAACGCTTCTTACAAAAGATTATTATGGTTTCAATAGTTTTAACTTTGCGCATGTTGCCTACATCATGTGCAACAAACACGAAGTTCTTCACTCTCACTTGAACTTATGTTTTGTGCAACACTTTATCTAAAAAAGCTACCAGGGCATATATACATGTATATATATTATAATTATATGAAACACGGCGAGAAACTCGGTGTCGCATTTCAATCAAATTTAATTTAAGTTCATTCAGTCAATACAAAGTTACATGAAGCCATTATAAATATGTGAAGCTACAATAAATCGAAGGTTCGAACCATACTGAAGGTAGCATTTTCGGGCATTTCCACTTAAAGCCTAATTCTCTCCACTGCTAATTTCATACCTTTGTATAATCTTTCAATCATTTAAAGTATATGTACATGTAGGCCTATTGAAAAAAGCAATGCTCAGTCAGGCGAACATTAACACATTCTATTTTGTAAATATAATGGTAAAGTACACTATTATAAAATATGAGTACGATCTCTCTCGCAAACACCCATACACAAGCCCCTAGCGTCTCC
>BMAT01000609.1:3080-13952 GCA_019649035.1 Elysia marginata
CCCCCCCCCCCAACAAATCAACGTTACAGGGAAAAGCCCTTTAAAAACCACTTAATCGTATATAACCAGAAATCATCTCTCTGTTTTATTTCAAACTGCTTGGGTGCTGATATGCTTGCATGGTATAGTTTGATTAAGTTTTACTGCAATTTAAAGATTTTAAGTCCATGCTTGTAAATTTAGACCCATTTTCTGAGAAAATGAAGACTTAAGTTAGCTTAAAAAAAAACACGACCAAACAAAAGATAAGTTTTCCCACTATTTCATTGACAAATGCCCAAGTATTGACAACTCTTTTTTTCAACCCATTCTCCCAACAAGTTGTAAAAAAATTCTAACCTGGTCCGTTTAATGCAGCTTCTGCCAAAACCAGAGCAGATAAAACATCCAATCTCCTTTCACTATAGCGCTTGTCAGACATAATCCTTTTCTGTAATTAAAATAAAATTATGTTAAAAACTCAGCTGACTCAAATTCTTCATAAGTATATTTACGTTTTATATTTGAAACAATTTTTTTTACAATTGAGTGTTTTTCTTTTGGTTCATGCACTCTTTGCATATATACTTTGATGAATACTTTATGTTTCAAAAAATATATACATAATTTTAAGACGCAAGTTATAAATTAAAGAGAAACATCAATGCCTCAATTTGTTTTTTTTTAAATAGACAACTATATCAAACAGCAGTTAATTTCATGTGCACTAAGAGAGATGATCAATCTATTTCTGAAAATTCGAAAAAAAAATTAAAATTTTATAGATACTCTAGTAACTTTAAAACATTTTTTAGCTTAAAAAAATCAAAGCAAACCTTAGCAACTGCAATAGCATTGAGGGCTTTCACACTCAGGTGCTGAATAACATGGTTTATAGACTCGGTCACAAACATTGTCTGCCTGTGGAATGTGTGCTCAATGGACTGTGGACAGGACGACCAAAAAAAAAGGCTTTAAAAAGATAGTTTCAAAAACAATTTGGCTTAACTGAAAAAAATATAGAAAATAAAGATACACTGAGTCTAAAAGTAACTTTAAAATCTGACGGAATTTCCTGCAATTTCTGTTTTTGTATTAAAATACACAATATGTTTTCATACTATTTTTTATTATAAAAAATGATACACAAGTACTTGAGCGTATAAATTAAAACAACAATAGCAAAGACAAAAAACAACTATAAGTATGAATATATTAAGCTTAACATGATAAATAAGAATGGAGCGAATCCTCACAAATATTATGGTAAGAAAAATATTTTTAAAAATTAACAATGCTCACAAAGTATACACATTGCACTTATCAATGTATCAATCAATACCTTCAGCAGTTCTATCAAACGGCAGAGGGAAAGGACTGCACTCTTGGTCATAGGTTTGCTGAGAGCCACATGAAGATTCATCACTGTGCGGACAAGGTGGCTGATGTTATGGGCGTGGAGCAAGCCCTAAGTAGAAAAAGTAAAAAAAAGTCATTAAATACTTGAAAAAGGATCTAAAGTCAACAAATAGTTCTGATCTAAATCTACCTATTGGTGAGGAATTGTGTATAAAATGTGGTCTAAGAGTTGTTTTTTTTAATCTGCAGGATATTTTTTCCTACTGTGCCACACAAAGGGATGTGCAATCTGCAAGAAGGATGGCAGAAGAGATTGGGGTTTCCCAAGTTGTAACGTAGATTTAGGTGAGAGCCATTGATGAAAATCTCCCGTCAAACTGAACATCTAAAAACTACCCAAATTAAGTTTGAATGAGCGAAATATTTGGCCTGTGAAGCTTTCTTCTCTTTCCAGTGAATGATGTACGATAGGGCTTTGGATTTTATTGAAGATATATTTTTACCAAAATAACATGTTGCCATAGATCAAATAAATATTTCTTCGTTAACTGATACAGACTAAGGTAAACAGAGGGAGCTTCAATTAAACAAAAATGAAATTGTTATATTTTTGTTACATTTTCAAATTACAGGAATTACAAGAGAAAAGTTTTTTGACTTAAAGTCTAATTTTTATCTTGCCATCAAGAAAAGCACCCGCACTTGTATTAGTTAATATATAAATATATTTGGCATATTTATGACAGAGGAAAAAAAAAACAAAAGCAAAATGGGCAAATATAATTTGTATAGCACAATTAATATATATAGTATAGAAAAAGGATCCCTGCTTTACTGCCGTACTTACTCCACACTGACTCATTGTATCTTGCAATATTGTTTCAGCCTTCTATGTTTCAATATCTTTCTCTCTTTCTCTATACTACAAATACTACATATAGGATATATAAATGATGATGGGTTCTAAAGTGTTATAAAGCTAAATAATCAAGAAAAATCTTACATTTGTGCACCAAGATTATGTAAGCAAACAAGGGATTTATAAATAACCTCCTTGCAAAAGAAGAGACGAAAAAAAATACCTGAATGAAAAGTACACATCTGTAGTTCAGGTTGTCCATTAAACTGTCCCCCTTCTCCATATTGGATTCCATGCGCACCATCCACGATGCAATGTTGGCATTGTAGGTTTGCAAATCTCTGGAGAAAAAAAATAAGAATATTATTGTATGCTAGATAAATTAATAAATGGCAAAAAAAAACTTTCAACACGTCACAACATTAACTTTGGGCTAGATGGATATTATCAATACTCATTAGTTCATATCCCTGAGTTCCAAAAGTACTTTTAAATTTCAATCTCTCCCTATAAGTCTCTGATAATAACTTCATGTTGTATATTATGATTTCAGCTCTACAATTGGTACAAATTGTAAGAACACTGATATTCTATAATAGTGTAGTTTATATTCACAATGTAGGAATCTGTCAGCCTGACTCAGCATTGCTTATTTCCAATACATGTACTTATGTAACTTTGTGTTGACTGAATAAACCTGAAATTGAAAAATTGAATTTTAAAACCTCAACACAAGCATCTTCTGGAGGTTTATGTATAAAATCTGCATACTTATGTCAATAAAAGAAAGTATTTCTTTTTAAAAAGCTTAAGACATTAAATGCGACAAAGAAGATCTTGTTTTTAATCAGCGCTATTATACTGATAAGAACAAACTGACAGTCTAACAAACAATCTCATAGTCATAAATAATCATTGTGTATTCTGCCATAAGCAGTAAGCACACTCGCGTGCCAATAAAAAAAAAGGATATGATTTATAAATTGTCATAAATTTGTAATTCCATAATAATAAAAATATATTAATTTTTTATACATGTGTAGTGTCAACATAAGCGATTATAAAGCTGGCAACACTCTGAACACTAAAACACTTTTTCAATGCTGAAAAACAGGCTCAAATTATCAAATTCAATTTGCCCCTCCCCCCAAAAATAATAAAAGAATGAGAAAAAAAAAAGCACATAGTTTATTAAGAACATGTAAAGGGTTTTTGTCAGAGTTATCAATTCAAATTTCTGACATATCTTTGTAGCTGTTTAGACATCTCAAATTAAAATGAAAATATTTTACAGTATGTTGAGAAAGCTGATCAAAGTAATGTTACATTTTTACATATCAGATGAGGAAATAAGATATTAAGAATGATACATAACATAAGCTTACTGTACAATAAAATTTGTGAATAACCACCAAAGCAAATTAAAACATTTTTAAGACAAACACAAAAAACTAAAACAAGCAACGAAAATTGAAGCCAAAAAAAAAAAAATCTGGACAAATATAACTTTTCAATATTTAATTAAAAAAAAGCACAAGTCCATTGAAAAATAATAATTCATGTTAACTTCAGTTAGCAATCTTGACCAAAAGGGTTTTGAACTTCAAAGTTGTTTGCTCATGACAAAAAAACTGAGCCCTTGAGTTCAGCAGGCTGTCAGTCTTGATCAAAATGATCTTTATGGTATAAACAATGTAAGAATTGTAAGAAAAAACGTTCAAATTTATACATCTTGAGACACAATTCTAAATTTCTCTAAGACGTTTACTTTGTCTCAACAATGGTTTTCACTGACTGATATAGGTTGAATGGTTCGTAATGTAGTTTGAATCTGTTTCTGCTAACTTGACATTAATATTAAGCTATAATAAGTTAACTTTTATGCATTTCAAGGTAACCTTAAGATTTTCAATACAAGGACAGTGGCTATTTTACATGACGTAATAGTTTTTATGTATTTGTATTGTAAAACTCTTTGTTTTTGTTTAATGTTACATTCTTTAACAATGGTTTTAACTATAACTATTTATGTACATATTTTGCGATAATGTATGTATCAGCACCACCAAGCACTGTTTTAGTGGATTTTACCCGCTCAACAGGTGATTTATAATCATAGTAACTAAGTAAGTTAATTTTGTTCCTGGTATTAGGGAAAAATTATGATTATTACATTTAAGTCATTGCTATGCACAACTACTCTAAACATCTCCATCAAAAGCATATATAATACAAATCAACACAAGAGACCACTTAATGAAGCTCGGCCACATAAAATTCAAAAGCAGTTTAACTTTTTTTAAAGAACTTAACATTGATATTCAAAGTAAACAAAACAAAAACATAAAATAAAAACATTACCTCAGCCTATCCATCAAGGGGGAAAAGTATGGCACAAAGGAGTAAGTTTAGTCTGTGTTAAATATATAGCAAGGCCCTCTCTTTTAAGATAACGATAAACAAACGAATGTCTCGCAACAAGTTGATGCGAGTCGCATATCAGAAATTTTAAATTTAAGAAAAAAAACCTCAGAAAAATCTGTTGTTTACAATACAATCAAATTGCAGTATCTGCGATGAAAATCATGTGGGTGATACTGCATTTTGATTGTCCGTGGCACAATACCAATGCCTGATAAAAAAAAAAGTTGTGACCTCCGACTTGTTTGGATTGGTTTAAAAACAAGTGCATTTATACAGCAAATATTTATTATATTATTGCATTTGAGAAATCGACTTTGATCAATGAAACATATAAAATAAAATTTGTGACTCCAATCCCAAAAACCCAGCTAAAATTGGAAATTTTAATTTTTTAAACATTATATCTAACCAGAAGGACATAGATTTTCATCAATCTTATGCCAAAGACAAAACACATTTATCTTTGATAGTTACTTTGTTAATGAAATGTCCAAATCATGGAGATTTTATTGATTTTTGTTAGGAGAATGAAACTGAGGAACTGCCTGTAGCTCAGAATGGCACTGGAAGACTTGCGCTGGGTTTTCAGGATTGGGGTCATATTTATTGCATATTACATTGTAACAATATGTTAAGCAATCAGGGTAAATTGGGCACAAATCAGATCTACACAAAACAGGTATTGAGTTATCAAAAATTTTTAAAAGTGTACTGTATTCCCTTCAAGAGGATTCTAGAGTTCTGCGCATAGTTATTTTTCTTTTTTTTTCTTTCATATTTCTACACAGAGACGAGGTTTACTGTGAAAATTTTCAAGACTTTTTAATTATTCTTTAAAAAAAAAATCTTCTACGAGAGCCAAAAACATTATTTTTTTCTAAAATATTCTACAAGATAAACAGATATGTAGGTGATATGTTACAAAATGTTCAGGAAGATGTTAAAACTCTGGATGTTTCAAAGCAAAAATAAAATAGTTTATCTTTCTGCCATGCATGTTTTTCAAAACTTATTATGTCTCTTAGATAGAGCTTAAAATAAACTTTTTAATGGTAAAAATTTGATAGGCCTGCTATTGATAGAAAAAAATACAACAGTTAAGTAAAGTTAGCTAACTTTATCCCTGTTTTTTTTTTTAGTTTTGCATGTCTATAACTTATCATCTATAACTATTTTAGAATAAACGATCTCGTTTCTCCATCCAACTCATGACTGCTTGGTCAAATCACAGGCACTGACCTGGTCAACATTTGGTTGCGCGAGGCTAGCCAGGTCTGGCCGGCCTGCTGTACGGCCAGCTGAGTCTTGCGGTCCAGGAGCTGCTGGGCATTGGGCAGACGGACAAGCAGGAACTCGTTGGGGAAGAACACAACGTTGCCCACCAGGTGAACGCAAGGGATCTAAAAAGTCAAAAGAAGTAAGATAAAGTAAAGAGCGTTTATATATAGCGATTATCCACTAATATGCTCTAAGTATCTTACATGGGTTCCCTGACAGGCCATTACCGACTACAGTACTTTCTGAACTCACAGAGGAACAGCAAATACAGCTGCATCACTCTAGCACCTTGACAAGATTTTCCACGGCCTGTAGTCGAGTACTCTTTTAATGCATGAGTGAGGCAAATAATATGTGCGCAAATAGCCTTTCTTAAGGACTAAACATCAATCTGCCGAAAGCAGGACTTGAACCCCAGATCTCTTGGTCCAAAGGCCAAGCGTCTACCACTAGACCACAGTGTAGTAAAGAAAAAAAGATCCATTAAGAATTTCAACATCCAAAACTCTCTTCTATAATTTTTTTGTTTTCTCAATATCTCTGAAGTAACATATTGATATTAAACAATTTAAAATGCATGCACATTTGAAAAAAAAAAATTTCACCTAGACATACAGCTCAACCAGTCCACATATTTTGAATCTCATGTGAAAAAAATTTAACTTGAAATTATTAGTTAACTTTACAAAACAAAAGTAAAATTGGTAATTTGAATACTTAAAGTAAAAATTAACCACATATTCATACAATGCAAATTCGAGCAATGTATATCTATTCAAGTGTAAATACAATTGAAGCAGCCTTCTCTAATTTGTGAAAAAATTAAGAAAATATGCCTTAGACAAAAATAACGCAGAGTATTATACAAGTTTCAAGAGGAGCAGTTGCAAATGTCACTGCTGGAGTCATGATGATGGTCAAAGTCAGTGAATTAAAGAAAAAAGCTTTCAATATCAAGTCTAAATCACATTAAAAAAAATTAAATGTATTTGTTTCATAAACCACATACAGAATCACTACAACATGTACAATACTACTTTTTAATCATTAACAATGTACATGATAAAAAAAAAACATGGCTTGCAATTTCCTTGGAAAAAAAAATTTACTACAGAATTTTGTGCAGTGTCTTGGATTGCTGAATAAGTAAAAAAAATAGTAACGAGGTACCTACCTTCTTATAGACATCCCAAATGGTTTTGAATATTCTCTTGTCCAGCATTCTAAATATTTGGAAATGCAGAATAAATAGACCAATCACACCCACATACTTATAACGCTGGTTTGTCTCCATGCTCTCACCTGTTAAATATAAAGAGAAAGTTATAAAAAAGTCTTGAATTAAAGGGACACAATCCTGCCAATACGAAGGGAGACTACTTGACCAAATTTTCACTGCAACTTATAAAAGCAAAAAAATACTATATAAAAGTGATACTACATATCAGAAGTTTAAAGTATTTTCAAACCATCGATCTTTCTCAGACAATGACAAGGATCATAGCTAAAACCAACTCTCAAATGTACAAATGCGCAAGACTCATTTTAAAATTCAACAACTCATTCTATGGTGTAATAGCCAAAATTGAAAACATTCAAAACTTGTTAAGCCATTGAAATAATTTGATCCTTCTGGTTCAGAAGTATGATGATTGGTTTCAGCACATGACTATGTGAATGGGCAAGCCACTGTTACGCATTGCCCTTAGCCATCTGAACTTCCATCACCAAAGGATCCACCATCAATAACAATAAGTACAGTTTGAGATTCAGATTAATAGATGTGTTCATTAATTTTTCTATCCTGATTAATGTTTACCTGCAAATAATTTTTTTGATTGTGTAAAAAGACAATAACAAATTTTCATTTAATGAAAATGCATTTGGTTTGAGCCGAAATATTGGCCGAGCCTTTATCAAATATAGTGCACTCAAATTCATTCAGCATTATTTAAATCAAAATTTCCCGTTATTAATTAGACATATCGCCAAAGTCTACTATAGTTTTTAATATTTCTATATAAAATGTTACGACTGAAATTCTGTCTCAAATCAACATGCTGATAAGTTTCTACTTTAAATGCTACATAATTTACGCTCCCTGATGAGTCAAAAAGCCATAAGGTGAGGGTTGGGGTAGAAGGATGTTAATTGCAAAGGCTCTTTTCAGAGTAAAACACAGGAACATTTCAATTAAATCTTGTTTATTTACTTCAACATAGTTTTCATTAAACTTTTAATCAAGGGAAGCGACCTCATTATGAAAGGCTTTTTTGGCCAATGAGTTGATTCCCCTAAGACTATCTCAGTATGGTATTTTATTGAAAAATTTTTTTGAAGTATGGAAGTTTAAAAAAAATGTCTTGTTCAAAACAGCAACTTGTTTGATTTATATATTTCACTGAGTTATGCTCCTTTTTGCGGTAATTTTGAATGTTGTCCGTAAAAAAATTTTTTCAGTCAGCAAAGAGTTAAAGATGACGCTTACAAAGTTCGACTGCTTCACCCTCGTGTGCGAGAAAAATGTATTGTTCAAATTAGCAATATCTTGAAACGTGGCAATTGGGACATCCGATTGCAAGCAGTCAAAATTTTTTAGACTGGACAAAATTTTTTCCCCGACTTTGACGAACTTGTTCAGAGATTCTTAACAACTGAGAAAAAACTTTTTTAGAAAAGTAAAGAAAAGCAAGATTAGGACAAACTGCTCAGTTCCTTGCTTAAATTTTGAAAATTAAAAAAAAAAATTATTCTTATTATGTTTACCAATTCTGGTCTCCAACTGTGTCATATAATCCCGGATGTTTATGGCAAATTCCTCAGCAAATGGACCATTCTTGGACACATTGACTTTGTCGTCATCAAAAGGCTGTTCTACACAGTTCTGATACAAATAAGAGAATATAACTTTATTATTCCGAAAAAAAAACCCACCAACATCTTCAAAAGAATCCCTGCATTGTGATATAAATAAAAGATTCTATTTCCAGGCTTATATGATGAAAGGAGATGCACATGAAGGATAAATTTAACATCAAATGTAAATTACACCATAGTTATCTTTCCTTTCTACCTGAAATATCATGCCGTCCAGCAGCTTTCCTTCCAGAATCATCATAAGCTTTTCAAATGGTCGCACTTTGTCCTGGGGCACACCAAACTTGACCGGATCGTGGTGCACTGATTTGACCATTCTAAAAAATAAAACGACAACATAATATATAAAGCTAATATCAATTTGTACAAAATGGTAGGCAAGTTTAATTTAGGAAACAAATTAACCTACCAAGTGTGAGCCTGCTAGTTAAATGGGCCTATAAACAGGAATTTTATTTTTAGCACTAAAGCTAATGGATATCTTGATGCGAAAATTAATATGCAACACTTCTAGCGTTAATAATTTATGTGTACAGCCTTGCAGTATTATTACATCACCCTATTTCTTGATACCCATAAATGATTAACTAGGAAACAATCATGACTAAGTGTCTACTATATGACAACAATGTTGTAGGGAGACATAAAAGAGAGGAATTTCTCCACCCAAAACTTTTGAACAAAATATATATATATATATATTTTTTTTTTTTTTTTTTTGGGGGGGGGAAGCAAAAATATAAAAAAAAGTTATGACATTTTTCTCAGTTGCTTGATTTTTAGAAGCAATATAAAAAAAAAGGTGTGACATTTTTCACAGTTGCTTGATTTAAGCAGAAATACAAAAAAAAGTTATAACATTTTTCTCAGTTGCTTGATTTAAGCAGAAATACAAAAAAAAAGTTTTGACATTTTTCTCAGTTGCTTGATTTAAGCAGAAATATAAAAAAAAAGTTATGACCCTTTTCTCAGTTGGTTGATTTAAGCAGAGATACCAGAGCACTAGTTATAGCATGGATGCTTTACACTGAGCTAGCAAACCTCTTGTAGAGTGTCCAATGTTCCTTTAGAGTCGGATGCTGCTCGATAATGTGATCTAGAGTGATGAGAACTCCGAGCAGGTCCCCTAAATGCTCAAACACAATCTGTATAGCAGAATAAAAAAAAACAACCAATTAAATAGCTAAACATGTGCCATATTTCACAACTCTGATTTGAAAACCAATGAAATGGTTTAAAAAATAATCTTAGAGTCTCAATTTTGAGAAAAAAGTAAAAGAAAAGAAAAAAGTTAGCTGAAAAAAAGGAGAAATTTAGAAGGCTTGAATGTGAATTTTGGGCAAACACACTTCAGATTTGCAAAAAAAAAAAAAAAACGCTTTAGGTATCTTGAGCTTACATTGAAGTTGGAAACCTGAATATTGATATCCATGTTATGATGAAATCAACTTTATTGACCCTCTTACACCCTTTGATAAATTTGCATGATTTACCATTAATCAATCAATCAGTGATAACCCATCCAATGAATGTAAACCATTTAAATAACAAAAGACCATGTTCTTAACTAAGGAAGACTTGAGAGTTATGGCTCACTTCTCGATGACACTTTAGTAAATCCAATTACATTTTATTTTATTCTTTTATACAAAAACACGTCAATTAATTTTAAATCTTATATGGGTTAGAAAAAGCTTATAGTGATAATGATTTGACATAAAGTACTTTACACAACATAACCATCTCACTCCGCAGGAAAAAAACAATTATGTACCTTAGTTCAATGAAAATCTAAGATTTATCTTTTTCATAAATCACATATGAAAGTCAAAGTTGCCTTGTGGCAAAACATTTTTGACAGGAAAATTTGTCAGCAACCACGAAGTATCCAACCAGCATGCTCCATTTCTTCATTACAAAAATCTGTTGCTTTTTGTGACACCAAAGAGTCATGTCTTGGAAAAAAAAGCGTTTAAACAACAGATTTATTTTCATCTGAATTTACCTGGAAATGAACGTCAGTTACATCAATCATTTTTGGGCCTGGCCTGTAATTGAAAACAATAAAAAAAAGATATTTTGTATAGGCCTACATT
>BMAT01000609.1:20755-31357 GCA_019649035.1 Elysia marginata
GTGGCAGCACGCTTTCAATTGTCCAAAGCCCAAAAAATAATTACCATGAATTATTTGTCATTGATTTTCTGCACGTAGACGTATAAATTTATATATGGTACATAGAAAGCCTACGGGTACACTTTTCAGTAAATCAAACCAAACTATTTTTTCTCCAGGTTACAAAGAAGAAAAGTTAAAAATCATTGGAAAGGAAAGATGCACATCTTCCCAAACGTTTCATGTGCCTCAAAATCCAGGTATGTCATTTTCAAATTTTAAGTTTTAAACTGCTATGGTTCATAATTTTGGATGCTATGTAATTGAGAGCTTGGCCTTTTTTGCTCTTTATGTTCAACTTTTAAGACGGTCTCATGATATTTCTGTGCCTTTTTACAAGCTCCTAGTATTAAAGAAAAATCTGTAACACGGTTAAAATTTGTCAATGATTCACATCAGGACTTTAGCCTGTTTGTTTATGTTTAAAATAATTAAATAAATATTGAGAGATGGGTTAATTTTGCTTTGCAAGAGAAAAAGCTTTAAATCATTATAAAAAAAAAGAAGGTCACAGGTATAAAATGTGATACGACAAAGTCGCAATCTTCACGTGTATCAGCTTCACTGTGCCTGTTCATCTGGTTGACCCAGGCCACGTTGTTTGTAGCTTTACAAGACAAATAAAAGCGTAGAGTAAGCATGTGTGGAGTAGAGAGGGGTAGGTTGGAGTACTGGACCAGCAGCTGACAGGTTCGTGTCCAGTCAAGAGTGGTTGCCTTGGAGAGTTGTTTTTTTTTAAAGGGATTTGAAGAACAATCTTTACAATGTCACACGAAAAAGCTGCCAGCGGTCGCATTGATAAGTGGTCGTTATGCAGAGTATAAAAATGTAATATATAGAAAAAATGCACATAGTCATAGAAAAGTGTTTGTCAATACAGGTGGTCTTCCTAGGCAGGTAGTCAGCAAGGCAGGTTTGGTTGTACATCAACATGTAATTTGAATTTCTTGAGAAGTAAGAAAAATTTCTAATGAAGGGGATCAAAAAATTACTTAAACCCAAAAAGAATCAGAATTATTCGTGCAGCCACTTCCATGTTTGAAACAGCATTTTAAGGAACCTTTGTCTCTCATCACGCCCTTGTGTACACGTAAAAAAAACTAATCTGATGAGATATAGACACCTGTGCATGAGGTCTAGGATTCAGCTTTGTGCAAGAGATGTTTATCTTTTAACTCTCATGCTGTGGAGATGGAAAACTGCTAAGAATCAGGTGGAAAACCTTCCCTAGACCTCAATATATTGTCATTGACTTCAAACTAACACAGCGAAAAAAGAAATAAAAACCTCACACATAGAGAACTTTGAATTATGAGAGTTTCAAAATATCTGACTTTCATATAGGAGATTTTTATTGTAATAAAATGCTACTACAACTTACAAGTTCCTTTTTCTCACAACACAAAAAAGGGAAGCCATAAGTTGCCCACTTGCCCTCAGAAAATTTTTTTACTTGTGTTGTTTCCCTTTGAATACAAATGAAATGATTTCTACACATGTTTTCAGTAGGAATACTTTACAATGTAAGCACTACTAACTGACACGTGGTTTTTAGCAGCAACAATGAAAAAAGTGTTCTGTTTTTTTTTTTTCATTCAATCTCTAGTGTTGTATATTTCAGTATTATCCAGGATCAGAAATTTCCTGCCCCAGTTGTCACAAGCCAACAAAAACATGGCGGTAGACATAGCTTCAAATCCTGACCAGAACGAAACACTTACCATCGAGCCTTTTTCAATGGAGACTGATGAAAGCGATGATGATGATGATGATGACGGGGGTGAAGAAAAAGACAAAGGAGAAAATGATCTCACAAAGAAGAAAGTTTCCAAGAAAGACCAGAACAGCGCAACTTTTGTTGAGATGGTAAGAGATTCAAGTAGACCTGTTTTTTTAGGTACTTTTTTTTTACTTTTGCTTAATTTATTACATTTTTTATAGTTCTAAATTCAAACATCAAATTCCTTTTCATTTTCAGTATTACTCAATACCTTATGTCTTGAATCAACACACATACTGTATTTAAAAAATTGTTTTAGGCCCTGTAACCTACAAAGGAGTCCATAATAATGCAAACCCGGATCATTTGAGTATTTGCTTGAATCAAACTTTATTCATTCAGATTAATGATTTTATCCTCCCTCTGTCATGTAGACTGATTAATCAATTTTTGAATTATTCGAAATCACAATTTGTTCCCATGAGGTTTAAAACACATGTATTGAAATCAAACTGGCCTATAACACTTTGATATTTTATCTTTAGGGATAATGGACAGGAATATTTTTTTTCATACTTTTGCTTGTTGGTATTGCCAGAATTTCTTTTTCCTTTAAATGTATATATTTGAGCCGTCATAACATTTTTTTTTATTGTCATGTACCAGTTTTTTAAATTTTTACATCACAGCTTATTTTTCTTCTCCCTTCTTTCCTTTTTTGTTGTAGAATGTTGCTCTTGTCCCTCCCGAAGTTCTCTCCAAGTTTGACGATGACGACACCAGCAGCAGTGATGAGTCAACAGGTGATGCAGATGTGGATGAGACTGCTGCTGCACCGACCTCACAGACTACGCCTTCACCTTTGATATCCCTCGTTGATGAGTCTAATTCCTCTGATATTGCGTTAGTGAAAGATGGTAGTCCACACAGGTGATTAGAGAAATAAAAAGAATTTGTTGTATTCAAATTCGTATTTGTTTATCTTTCATTCAGATGTTTGGTCATTTGATTGCAGCAAGTTCCCACAAATTTTAATTTAATAGAACTCGCCTTTCTCTTTCTCTCTATCTCTGTGTCTCATTTATTCCCTACATCCCCTTGTCAAACCCACATACAAACATTTTTTGTAATACTGTATGCTGTCTCTTTCTCCGACTCTCTCTCTCTCTCTCTCTTTTTATAAACGTTACTCTAAATTTCCTGCTGTCTTTGTTCTCTCTGCATTTTTGAGGATCATGATTGATATGAGTTGTGTCCCTTAGACCAAATTTTGGATGAGAATGCTTAGCGGTTTGTGGCAGTCTTTGATATTAGAATTCTTGTGATACGGGACCGATAAGAGAATAATAACGATAGCTGGGAGTTTGTCTCCGCCTCCTTTTATCAGTGATGAGATCAATGTTAAAACTTTACCCGTCCCTCCTCCCAGTCAACTCAACATAACTATAACATTCTCATGTTATGCTAAGATGGAGCTATTGTATAAGTACGTGTATACCAAGAGAATGGAAAAATTTCGCCACTTAACAAACCAGCACAACATTTTTCTGGTCTTTTCGGCGATAGTTTCCGTAACTATCATACTGAGACAGTTCTGTGCTAGCGGAGAAGGACAACTTAAATTTTTACATTGCTGCATAAAATTATTACATCATGCCTCACCACGCACTGGACGCATTGTGCCCCTTGTGAGCTTGTATGGGTTAACCTTACGTCACAGAAGAAATTCATCATCAAATTTGTGGGTGGGGCTATTACATATGGTGAACTTTGGCCACTTGAGATGTGGCGCTGGTTTTGAGGTTATTTGGCAGCTTGGAGGCAGAGAAAACTGTAGGCTATCGTTGTGGTATCATTATCGTCGTCACGCCCAAGGATCCTGTAAGAGTTTGTGAAATTCTTTTATAGTACATGTATATATAAAATATGAAATTGATAACAGTGAAATCCTGATAAAGTCAACACCTCAGAACCGAAAAAATGTGTTGACTCTAAGCAAGAGTTGACTTTAACCGCTACAAAAATAGAAAATACAAAATGGGACTGTGAAACAGAGTTGACTTTAAACAAGAGTTTCCCTTAAAGGTGTTGACTTTAGATGGATTCCACTATATTTGACATCATCCAAACCTCTAGACCATGTAGGTTTCTGATTTCCCTAAGCAAAAACACAAAGGAGCTCATGGCATTGCTCTGAAAAAGTTATCATGTTAAAAAAAATTCAATTTATATATAGCGCTTCCACAAAATGCGTTTAGCTGAAGAACTTGATATTTAGAGATATTCAGTGGAATCGTAATGAAGTCAAAACCCCCAGGACCAAAAAAAAATGTGTTGACTTTATTCATTACAAAAATATAAAGAAATACTAAATGCAACTACATATACCAAACAGTGTTGACTTTAACTTTAAGCAAGAGTTTCCCTTAACCCCTTCGTGACCTATAACGTACGCTGTACGTCCTATTTGTCATGACAAGATGCTGACACGACGTACATTGTACGTCCTCAAAATCAAATCAGTGGATTTTGCTGTTCCCCATGACTCTTAGTTGTACAATGTACATCGTGTTTTGCACTGCTTAAGAGGAGCATTTAATGCAGAGTTATTTAAAATCTAACTTTATAATTGGAATTTAGTGATGTTAAAAGTATACGAATAATCCCACTCATTGACCAGAAACTGCCTCGTCATGGGGATCGACAAAACCAATGTCACGAAGGGCTTAAAGTAAATTGCACTGTACAACTACAAGTTGTTTTTTTTTTTAAAGTTCTATAAAACCCCTCAAGGACTGTGTAAAACTTTTTGTCTCTTAACCGGTGAAAATGACCTAGATGTCGCAATGTTCACATTACCAAGCTTTGATATTTTGTACACTGCATTTTTTAGTCTTCCAAACGTTGAAAAGTGCATGAAATTAAGGTGGTCCTGTGAAAAGATATTAGAATTTCTTTTGCTCAAATATTTGTATAAGAAAAAGAATATATAATAAACTGACCGAACATCCAACTTGAATTGAATGAGACAGTATATTTACAAAACGAAATGCCAACCAGACGTTTCACCTCTCAAGGCGTCATCAGTAACAATCAATCTAACACATAATCTATTTGTTATCGATGAAGCCTAGAGAGTACATGTATTTGTTCTGTAGTAGTTAAGTACATTTTTATTGTTCACCCGCGAATCCAAAGGATCTATTGAATTTGTTATGATGTGCCTTAGGAGTGAAGTATTTAATAAATAAATAAATAAATATGTTTAGAATCCTCCACCGCTGAAGGCAGTCTCAAGACTACACATTTACTCCAGCAGGCCTTTTCACACCAGAGCAAATTCAACTCATGTTTCAGAGCATTACAGTACGGCAGCCTGTTAGGCGCTCAAGTACAAACATTCCACCAATTTCAAGCACTGCCTTTAGCCAGTACCCATTTTACAGTATTTGTTTCTCTTTAAATTCGGCTTATAAGAAAAAGAGAAATATAGGCCTATCTACTTTTTAATTCCACATTTTCGCAAATTTCTGTTCCTGACATCTTGACTTTTTTACACTGAGAGGTAGCGAAACAGATTGGTACATTCAACAACAGCTGAGATATTGCACTATGAAGATTGGGGATCAATGCCATCTCAAGCCGGAACAATAGAACTACATGTATTGTGTTTTGGAGCTGTTTCCTGAATCATTCAGGATATCTAACTCTAGCTTGAGTCCATGATTAAAGCATTAATCTCTATGCTAAGTCAAATATTCCATGATTAACGTTGTAGCTTTTAACACACATTGCATGAGGTACATAATTTTCTTCCATCGTTTAATTATGTAAGCTCTACTATCGTTTGACATACATGTACAACGTTCTTCTTCTTCTTCTTCTTCTTCTTCTTCTTCTTCTTCTTCTTCTTCTTCTTCTTCTTCTTCTTCGTCTTCTTCTTCTTCTTCGTCTTCTTCTTCTCCCCCATCTCTCCTTGATGCAACGTTTTCGCTTTCGAAAAAGTCTTCAGCATTTTGCAATCCCACGCAAACAAAATAAACAAAAGGAAGAAAACTATAATACTGTGTGTATACATGCGATGACATCTAATACAAAGTTTACACTAGCTAAATTGTGATACACGCGTTGAATTGTGTGATGATGAAACGATTTAAATAATGTTATGATCACATATATGTGGTCTCGTTTATTATTTGAGTAATTACATGTATAGTATACAGAATGGCCAACACGTGAGTTCACGAAATTTTAATCTACATGTACATGTTATGTCTAGTTGAATAAATTTGTGTAAGTCTGTCACTTAGATCTGTGCTTGACATGAAAAATCAGGATTTTACTCAAAATTTAAACTCTTAGTACTAGTAGCATAACTAAGTAAAACTAAAAACCACAACGACAGTTATGTATTATAGTACTAAAAAGTATTAAAAGCTCTACATACAAAGATTAATGTGTCTTACCTTGTATTTGTAATTATACATGCTCAAGCTGTTGCTTAATATTAATATTAAATACATCACACAAAAAGACACGATATTTTTTTTTTTTGGTTTCAGTTTTTACTCTATGCGTACTCAAAGGAACTTATTTTTGGTTTATCAACTTAGAAAAAATTTATCGTGACATTTGGTGCGGGCCTTTTTTTTCTCTGCTCCCTGAGTCCTTCTTTTTGCACCTACCCTCTCTAACTACCCCCCCCCTTTCCTCCCCCCTCCCCTCATCTCTTTGTGCCATAGTCCGTTTTCTCCCACTCAAGTTAAGCAGAGACGCACTCACTAATTACGTCACGCTCTCTCACTCTCAGTATCAGTTTTTTTCCTCATTCTCTTCCTTCTTCCTGGTACAGTTTAGAGGATGTATTCAAAATCATAGACCGGTAATACGATGCTATTGCGTTATATGACTATGAGATAAAACATACGATCTACCGTTTTTCTACGCATTCACAACTAGTAATTGTTAGCCTGTCAAGCGTGGACATGTTACAAAGTACAGCGCACTTTTTTTTAAACCAATACATTTAGCTTTTCAAAAAATAGAATCGGGAAATTCCATTCCCTCATTGCTTCACAGCAAAACGATAAAAAACGCCCATTCATTCAACCATTGTTTAACGATCAATGAATGGACCACAGACCACGAGACCTTGTTATGTTCGAAACTTCACAATCCAATGAAATACTGTACAATAATTTTTGATATCGTAAGCACAAAAAAAAAACCAACAAAAAACCCCACAACGAGGCATTTATTTTCAGCTGATGGTGTCCACGATATCTACTCAAATAATGCTCTGTGAATCAGCAGGACTGTTTATTGATTAGGACGTAGAAAGACACAAACGCCTTTGAATTATATTTATAAGCTTGTAGTAGTTCTAGTAGGCTACATTGATAGCCAACAATAAAAATGCGTTTCAATATTGCTATAGATCAATCAATGCTCAAAAGGAAACTAGATTGGCTGAACTTTTAAATACATAGGCCTAAGGGTGAGAGCCTCGTTCAATATTGCCACTATTGGGGACTCTTTTGAAAAGAAAGAAATGCCTGTTCAATGTATCGAACTCCAACGGAGATCGATAATTATTATTTATTATTCGTGTGTCACCCACTGGCTCAAGTAGAAGACAGAGCAAGAGTTCGATTTTCTATGGTGCCGGTGCGGTATAATTATGGTGAATAATAATGACTTTATTGTGCCGGTGTCACACTTCTCTAGGAGAATCCTGAAAGAAACCCCGGCCTTGAATGAAAGAACTTCAGGAGGTGCATGTACATATATATACATGTGAAGGGTTTTGAAGCGATCGATTTTTCGATCTTGAGAACGGTTAGAGCCGATGATCGATATAGGAAAGTTTGAATGTGATTGTAAATTGCGGATCGATAAATGTGGCATTAATTTTTAGTGTCAGATTTACTTTGTTATAAGAGTCGGTGGAATGTTATGATGATAAGCAAGGAATTTTGATTTTGATTTATTTGATTAAATGGTTGTAAAATATTTGAAAACAATTTCATGTACATTTACAATGCTCATCCAGCCTTCTTTTTAGTCGCTCTCTCTCTCTCTCTCTCTCTCTCTCTCTCTCTCTCTCTCTCTCTCTCTCTATCTCCCTCTCCTTTTCTCTCTCTATTTTCGTTTTCTCTCTCTCTCTATTCTCGTTCTCTCTCTCTTTGTTGTTTTGCCTCTTTCCCCTCTCCCTCTTTCTCTTCCCTATTTCTCTCTTTGATAAATCAATCACGTCATTGTAATGTGTATCCTCACTATCATTCCCTTATATATTTACAAGTTGTTCCTCCATCTGTCTGCGATTTCTCTCTCCCTTTCTCCCCCACCCCCCACCCATTTTTCTATTTTCCCTGTCTTTCTCCAGTTCTCCGTAACCTTTTTTTACTGCCCCTTTCTCCCCTCCTCCTCTTTTTCCCTCTGTAAATGTATACAGTGGAATCCACTTAAAGTCAACACCTTTAAAGGAAACTCTTGCTTAAAGTCAACTCTGTTTGGCAGTCCCATTTTGTATTTTTTAAATAAAATTTGTAATGATTAAAGTCAACAACATTTTTTCGGACTCAGTACGTTGACTTGATCAATATTCCACTTTAAATATAGTTTAGCATAATTTCATACCTTTTAAATCTTTCATTTAAGGTATGGATTTGTAAAAAAGAAAATAAAAGGCCGAAGGAGCAACAATAGTTAGTAGGCAGTATAGACTGGGTCGATAATTATCGCTTGGTTATGCTGCCGTGGACAAACGAAATGCAGTATCTCTCAAATTTACACTGCAGATACTGCTTTTCGTTTGTCCCGGGCAGCATGTACACCCCGGCAGGCCTATAAAATATTCTCAAGTTATCATCTTAGTTTTTAATCTTTAACTAAAATCTCAAAGGGTACTTGACCTGAACGCACTGAAGCAGAAGAGCCACTATAATCAACCACACACATGTACATGTATATATAGGCCTACAAACACAGAGCAACAGTAACTATTTCAAATTGCTTAATACATAATTCAGTTTGTGTTGTCAGCAATATAGCCTACCTTTGGAGCAAATCTCTGGAGCTTTAAAGATTATCTTTTATCTTTTATTTGTAAAAGCACACGTAATTATTTCCCAAAATAAGTTGATTTATGTGTTAAAATAAATCTCATTTCGAATTCTTCAGTAAGACCAGTTTGTGGAGTTTTTAATGACCAATACACAACGACTGCGATTTGATAATGCATGTACTAGCGTTATTTTAATCATAGAGTAGGCTGGTTTTTTGCCCAAGTCGCGTTCGACAAATTTTTTATTTGTTGTTGTTCCGATGATATTGTTGTTGTTGTCGGGGTTGTTTTTATCACAACATTATCAGATAATAGTTGATTGATCATTGTTTGGTACAAGTATAGGCCTATATATACGAGGGGCGTCCGAAAAGAAACATGAAAAAAAAGGCATAACTTTTGAACCAATCCATATTTTTTAATTCTGTAAACGGGAAAACACGTACAGTGAATTATCTTTCGCGATGCACAGTTTCAGCACCATTCAATGGACGCACTATTGAACACTGCTGATTCCAAGGTGGCTACCCCCATTCAAAGACTGTTCAAAGCTGTTAGAGTTATGCCCCTTTTCCTGTTTCTTTTTTCGGATGTCCCATCGTAAGCTTAAAATGTCTCTTGAACCAGCATGTAGTTTAACGTGTGACGAAAAGGTCAGGTGGCGTATCCGAAGTGATGCCATGCCAGGCTTTAAGGATAGATAAACAAATTTCAGAAATGAAGATAGGGTATGTCATAATCTTGCCTGAAATACATGTATGTAATGGGCTGAAGGCAACATTTTGAACACAGATTTTTAACGGGGCTGTAAAACTCACAATGCCTGTGACGTAGATTACACGGGTTTCTCAATAAAATACTTTGAGTTATGAAGTTTTTACATACACAGGAATGTGTAAATTGTGTTGCCTACAAGCGCTTGAACGCGATAACAAGATTTTTAGTCTACAATTCACCCCCCTCCCCCCTCCGCCTTCCCCCCACACCACCACCTCAGCTTTATGAGCTTACAGGTAGGTTTTCCATTCACGATCCACTGCAATGTGATGCATCTAAAAGAGTTGGCTGCACTAAAACAAGTGAAGGCAAATGTAGATATGCCATGTAGACCTGGTGTAGACTGTAATTTTGTTTAAAGTAAACACTGCTGTGTTGAGATATAAAGCTTGCCAAGTAGGCCTAGGTGATTATGTTTTGGCTAGAGAAAGATAGACTAAGAGAGAGAGAGAGAGAGAGAGAGAGAGAGACAGAGAGAGAGAGAGAAAGAGAGAGACTGAGACAGGGAGACAAAGGTAGAGACTAAGATAGAGAGAAAGAGAGAGAGATAGAGAGAGAGAGAGCGCAATGAGCGAGAGTGAGAGAGAGACTGAGGGAGATAGATAGATAGAGAGAGATAGAGATAGATAGATAGATAGAGAGAGAGAGAGAGAGAGAGAGAGAGAGAGAGAGAGAATATGTGAAGTATCACAACTCTAAATGACTGTCTTTATCATGTAATCACAAGTAAATACAGATACGCTGTCAGATGAGGTGAGTTTTTAAAGGATCTGCAATATTTTTCAATGAAGCAAAATCTTTCATTGATCATGATGACCTGGAAAAACTCAAAATAAGGTAAATACACAAAGAATGCTGGAAATGTTAAAAACCTATATAGAGAACATCTTTTTATTAAGATCAACTAACTTTTTTTCTTCACTTTGAGAAATAGAAGAAGAAGAGGAAGAAGAAAAAGAAGAAGAAGAAGATTGATTGATTGATTGAAGGGTATTTTTAC